>CM035410.1:120220674-120433174 GCA_020310875.1 Ceratopteris richardii | reverse complement strand
TCAAGATTCAGTCCTTCTTTGGCATCTGCATAGAAGCTTGACATTTCATCAAATACCACATCTCTGCTCACCTTCACCTGTCGTGTGAGTGGGTTATAACATTTGTACCCCTTTTGCTCAAGGGAATATCCAATGAAGACACATTTTTCTGCTTTCGGATCAAGCTTCGTGCTCAACTCATCTGGAACATGTACATATGCAATACAACCAAAAACTTTCAGATGTGATAAGTTTGGCTTTTTACCTGTAAACTTCTCTTCAGGTGTAACTTGATGTACAGCGGCAGTCGGAGTTCTGTTCATGATGTATACAGCAGTATGCACAGCTTCTACCCAATAACAATGAGGCATATTCTTCTCAGCCATCAAGGCTCTTGCTATTTCTGCAATATGTCTATTTTTGCGTTCAACAACACCATTCTGTTGTGGTGTGTACCTGCATGAAAACTGACGCCGAATTCCATGATTTTTTAGAAAACAGTTGAACTCGTTTGACATGTATTCACCTCCTCCATCAGATCTTAATGTTTGAATGTACTTCCTTGTCTGCTTTTCCACCATGACTTTAAAATTTTGGAAGTGAGTAAACACCTCGCTCTTCTCTTTCATGAAATATACCCATACTTTGCGTGTATGGTCATCAATGAAAGTAACATAAAACCTGCAACCGCCCATAGATGTGGTCTTTGCTGGACCCCAAACATCTGTATGTACTACTTCTAGTACATTCTCACTAACATGCTTGTCATGTGGAAATGATGCTCTTGATTGTTTACCAAATTGACATGCTGCACATACCTTTTGCATTTCTGCAACTTTGAAATTTGGTAGTCCATGGACAATCTCCTTTGACTGCATCAGTTTCAGCCTTTGCAAGTTTGCATGTCCAATCCGTTTGTGCCATATCTCTATATCTGCAATAACTCCTGCACCTTTTGTAAACATGGCTGCATTCATTTCAGGAATCTTCACATTTAAGGTGAACATCCTACCCACTTTGTTTCCTTTGGCAACCAATCGTCCATCTTGCTTGTACTCTTCTACATATAATCCATCAGCATTGAACCTGACTTGTAATCCCTGGTCAACCATTTGTCCAACAGAAACTAGATTCTTCGTTATATTTGGAACATGCAGCACATCAGTGAGATGTTTTACCTTTCTGTCCTCCATAGACAATGCTATGTTTCCTGTATGCTCAATAGGATATGATGTGTCATCACCTTTTTCAACATATCCAAGAACTGGCATTTTCTGCAAACTACTAAACCATTCTGCATGACTGGTCATGTGATATGAAGCACCTGAATCAACATACCAGACATTATCATTCGGTTTTGAAACACCAGCAGACATCGTATTCATCATGTGATGTTGAACCATAAACAGCTTCTCAGAATCATCTGCACTTGTGGATGCCTCTAGCATCCTTTACTATCATTACTTGAATCATTTCTTTGGAAATTTTTGCGACCTCTTTGGCTCCCCCTGCCTCGAAACTATCCTCTTCCTCCTGCATGATTTTGTTGTTGACCTTGGTCTTGGTTACTGTTTCCACTTCCACTTCCAAAACCTCTACCTCTGCCTCTTCCTCTGCCAGAGTAGAATACCTGCTCAGAACTGGGCTTTCCTTGGGAGTTTGAATCCTCACCAAGATTCTTTTCTTCAATGATCAGCATAGAGACCAAATCAGCAAAATTTGGAATATTTTCCCTGGTCTGTATAGAAGTTATGAACTGCTTATATGCAGCTCCTAAACCACGAAGGCACACTTCCACCTTATCATCATCATCTACATTCACGCCAATAGATGCAAGTGACTCACATATGCTGTTGATTTTTAGAGTGTAGTCACTTACTGACATGCTCTTTTTCTCCAATGTATGCAGCTCGTTCTTGAGTTGCAATTTCCGTGCCTTTGTATTGGTCTCGTACAAAGTGACCAAACTGTTCCAAGCCTCTTTTGGAGTCTTGGCATCCTGTATGTGTCCAATCATGCTATCTTGTATGCTAACAGATAGCCAATACATTACCTTTCGTGCTCCTTGATTCCATTCCTCATATGCTCTTAACTGTTCTGCAGTCTGATTCCTTTCTGGTAACTGCGGAGCATTTTCATTCTCTCCTTCGATGTACTTCCAGTAGCCTTTTCCCATCAGGAAATTCGTCATTCTGAATCTCCAAGCATGGAAGTTGTTCTTGTCTAGCTTATCGCTCATAAGCTGACTCATTCCATCTGCGTTTGCCATTTCTGCAACAATTCACAACACCGCAACACACTACAAGCAGCACTTCTGCTTGAACACTGTCGCACTATGATGTGACAGTTCGATCTTAGAAAAACACAGTTTTCGTGTATCAACAGTACACGGAATCGCTTGAAATTTTGAATCTGGAATATATGAGTATCGCCGAACACAACGCAAGTTACAGTTTCTAAAACTGACTTGTTTTTTTGTGGGCCCCACCTTGCGGGCTCGAAACGGAGGTCGAGATGGCTCCAAAACTTTAATCTGACAAAAACAAGTGACCCTAAAGGGGTAACTCTCAAAAATACTTTGAGGTCTTCTACCTTCACGGCGATTTTCGTAGCAAACGGAGGCCATTTGTGAAATCGCGTTTTCTCCACGCCTTGCCACGTAGTCTTCACCGTCGCCTTCTCCACGAGCTCTCTACAGCCACGCTGGCTCTGATACCATGTCACGAGGAAGGAGATAAGGAAGAGAGCTCACACACACACTCTCACTCTCAAGGAGAAGCACACACACAGATTGAGGCAAGGAAGAATGATGTTCTTCTTCTTCTTCTATTACATAAAAGGAATGTACAAGAATGACCTAAAAAACAAGAATACAACCAATGCAATATATAAAGACCAGTACATAAGGAAAAACCTAATGTCAACAAATGAGTGAGCTGGCAAGAAACAAATGTGCCATCACTCTCGGTAGATAAATCTAATAAAGCTCAATGAAGTATCCCTGACATATACCGGCGTGACCACTATACATGTCAGAGAAACGAAAAACTGGTACGTGTCATCCTGGATCATCACATGTTGAGCTTGATATCTCAACAATACATACATACATACATCCATACATACATACATACATACATACATACATACATACATACATACATACATACGTACATACATACATACATACACACACACACACACACACACACATATATATATATATATATATATATATATATATATATATATATATATATATATATATATATATATATATATATATATATATATATATATATATATATATATATATATATATATATATATATTGCCTAGTTCCTGCTGAAGTGCTGCAGAGAGATTTTGGTGAGGAAAATCTCATCCAAATCCAACAAAGATGGTTTCTAAGTGAAGCTTAGGAGTCTAGCTTCGAAATGTGACCAAGATTTTTGAAATCCGATATCGTATGAGGAAGTTATGGTATGGAGAAGCCAGGTAGGTCAAGAGTAGGAAGTGAAAATACTAATCTTTTTGGAGTAATGACTTTGAAGAGCTCAAAACTGAAGAACTGAAGCTTTTCAAGAAAACCCCATGACCCATAGCCCATCTCCACAGCCCATATTACATGTACGCATCATCATTTGGCCAACATCTTGATCCCTAGCATGACATTTGCCCTTCCAATCTTCAAGAAAAACCATGAATTTTCCTACATTGGGTTTGGTTTTGAATAATTTCGAAAAAAAACTCTGAACCGTCATCATTGTAGCTTCTTATCCCATATATGGCGTTGCAGGAGAAAAGAGCAGGATATAAATAGGAAGCTCCAAGCCTCTTTTTCCCATCCAAGAGGAGGGGATGAGGAGGAGAAGAGGGAGGTTCCTCTCTTCAGTGCGCGTGAGTTGTTCTCTCTCTACCTTGGGCGGGAAGTTGTCGCTTGAGTTTTCTCTCTCTAGTCGGTTGCGCATAGCTGACTGCTGAACGCCGATGCCTCTGGCTCGAATACCAATGTAATTGATGATAACTTCTTGTGACTCCCCTCACTTTTTGGGGGAGCTCTTGCATAGTCCACGAGGACCTCTTCTATGAGTGTGTGCATGCAAAGCTTCCGGAGATCGGTGTCATTGTACTTCCGCCCAACCACGTAGTGTCCTGCCCTTCTCTCTCTCTCTCTAGTGAACTATATTGAGTATGACCCATGGTCCCTCACATGAGTGCCACTTGGCACTCAAATGAGTAATCTTCTTTTAAAAGCTAAGAGGTGGTTCACACCTCTTACAAAGGGCCATGAGTTATTCTCCATGTAACAAAAGTGATAGGCATATATACAAGCACGAAGAAAAAACCCTCATGAAGAGGAAAGAAATTGCCCCAACAATCATAAGCGTGTTCACACATCACTATCAAAATATATCAATAGTAACATATCAGCCCCCACTAAGAAGTAATCCTAAACCTTTGTGAAAAGTTTCAAACTTTTCCTATGGAAGAGTTTTGGTGAATATGTCTACCACATTACCTTGTGTAGGTGCATATACTAAGCCAATATTTCCTACATGAAGGCACTCTCTCACATAGTGATAATGCACCTCAATATGTTTGGTTCATGCATGAAACACTAGATTGCATGAAACAATCAATGCACTCAAACTATTAGTGAGAATATGTGTAGCAACATCAATCTCTATGCAGAGATCCATCAATAGGCACCTCAAACATATACACTCCACTGTAACTGTGAAAGCTTCCCTCTACTCAACTTCACAACTTGATGTCACCACTATAGGTTTCTTCTTACTCCACCAAGATATGCATGAGTCTCCAAGGAAAAAGCAATTACCACTAGTGGACATAGGAGTATCATAACAACCAACCCAATCATTATTTATAAAAGCATGCAAGCATATCTGGATATCTCTACCATAAAAGAGACATAAACTCAAAGTGCCTTTGTGATATCTAAACACACATTTCACCCCTTGCCAATGCTTAGTGTCAGGGCTATGTAGGAATCAACTCAATTGGGAAACTACATATTGTATATCCAGCCTTGTGTTGCATGCATACACACACACACACATACATACACACACACACACATATAGTGCCAAGAGTTAACAAGACTTATGATCTTGTTAAGAGGCAATTTTATTGGCCTGGACTTCATAAGGACGTCCTAGAGTATGTGCTTAAATGCACTAAATGCCAGGTCAACAAAGCTGAGAGGTTGAGGATTGGAGGACTACTCCACCCATTGGATGTTCCTAATGGAAAGTGGGAGAGTATCTCCATGGACTTTATAGTCGGATTACCCAAGACACAGAGAGGGCATGACTCAGTCTGGGTAATTGTGGATAGGTTAACCGAAATGGCTAGGTTTATTCCGATACGTACTACATTGAAGCCACCAGAGTTGGCTATACTTTTTGTGGAGAACCTATACCGGTTATTTGGTGTTCCTTTAGACATAGTTTCCGATCGGGATAGGAAGTTTACTAGCCACTTTTGGAGAGCAGTCTTCAAAAGGTTGGACACAAAATTTAGCATGAGTACGGCCGAGCATCCACAGTCGGATGGGCAAACAGAAAGGGTTAACCAAATCCTAGAGGATATGCTTCGAGCATATGTGAATGAAAGGCAAACTAATTGGGAAGAGTATTTACCTATAGTAGAGTTTGCATATAATAGTGCCAAGCACTTTTCCACTGGGCATAGTCCATTTATGCTTATGTATGGGTTTCAGCCAAGAGCTCCTTATGCAATAGGCTTGCAGAATGAGAAGGTTCAAGCTACAAAGGACTTCTTGGAAGAGATGAACGATATGCTTAGGCTTGCTAAGGACAGCATTAGGAGAGCTCAGGATAGAGCTAGAGCCTATGCTGACCCTCAAAGGAGAGACATCCACTTTGAGGTAGTAGAGCAAGTCTACCTTAGAGTTCCATCTAGGTCTGAAACCATGAAAACGGGACCTTGTCCAAAACTATCTCATAGGTATTGTGGACCTTTCCAAATACTTAAGAGAATAGGAAAGATGGCTTACCAGTTCCAACTTCCAGAGAATAGTCAAATTCATCCAGTTTTTCATGTTAGCTGGGTTAAGAAAAGGCTGGGTAAATCTGACAACCTTATTCCAGATAGTGAGATAGTAGAGCCTATTTTTGTTCAATCTATTCCACATGAGCGTGAGAGCATACTACACACTTGAGATAAACGAATGAGAAGTCACTTATATAAAGAGTGTCTAGTAAAGTGGAAAGATAGTTCAGAAGATATACCACATGGGAGCGGGTTAGCACCCTTCAGAGACAGTTTCCTAGTTTTAGACTACCCTCCCAAGAGTCTTCTTAAGGGGAAGGATATGGGGAAACAACACGGAGACATGACCATGTATTTTAATACATGTGGATATAGTGGGAGTGGTGTTCTATTATTTCTCTCTTTCTGTTAGACCTTCCAATACCATTTTGAGGACAAAATGGAGTTAAGGGGAAGGAAATGTTACATGGAGAATAACTCATGGCCCTTTGTAAGACGTGTGAACCACCTCTTATCTTTTAAAAGAAGAGTACTCACTTGAATGCCAAGTGGCACTCATGTGAGGGACCATGGGTCATACTCAATATAGTTCACTAGAGAGAGAGAGAGAAGGGTAGGACACTACGTGGCTGGGTAGAAGTACGATGACACCGATCTCCGTGAAGCTTTGCACGTGCAAACTCTGAGAAGAGGTCCTCGTGGACTGTGCAAGAGCTCCCCCAAAAAGTGAGGGGAGTCACAAGAAGTTATCATCAGTTACAACTTTGTACATTCACTTGGTAATACATTCTATAGTGTGTTTTTCTCCAAGATTCTTCTTCTTCTTCCTTGTGTTGTTCATGTGCTTGTGCATAACTCAAATTCTAGCAATTGGTATCATATCACATTGCTACTTCATCTAGGGCATCATCGATACCCCTCCTATCACTATTGCATAATCACACAAAAATTGGTGAGCATAGTTGAGGCAATAAGGACCTCAAAATTGCTTTGCTCTATGGTGTCAAAATTCTAATTTGATCTCGTTTTGGCCTTTGAGCACACTATCAGACTAACCATGTAGGCAATTTCATCCTTTTGTGCTTGCTAGTGCAAGTGCCTCGAAGTCTGCTACAGGTTTCACACAACTAAGAAGGGTGTTTCTATTCAACTTTTTGATATAAAGTCATTTTTTTTGCATCACGGTATTTATTCACTGACGAAACTTGCAAATGCATTTATAGAAGGTGATGCAGATGGCATTGAAGATGATGAGCCTCAAATTAATCTTTGTGCTACCATTTCTACTACCAAAGAAACTTCATTGGGATGGTAGAGATACTCAAGCACATACATTGATCGATTTGCTACAAAACAAGAAAGGATGCATGGAATACACTTACAACTTTATACAAGGAAAGAAACAAGGCTCATGTTGCTTATCTCCAAAAACAATTAGAGAGTGAGCATATGAATGAAGGAGATTCTATGGATAGTTTTTTTGACAAAGATCAAAGAGATTCATATCAGAGTTTTGCTTCTACTCTTTTGTTGATAATGAAGGCAATCCAAATGCCTAAGCATTTGAGGAGTTAGTCTTTGTTTTACTGTAGGAAGATTAGTCCAAGTAGAACATGTCAATTATGTGTGTTGCAAATCAAGCTTTCTTAGCTAGTTAGAGGGGCAAATGAAAATGGAGCTCATCTACTAGTAAGTATAAATCTGCTAATGCTACACAATCGACAAAGGAAGAAAAAGATGACAAGAAGACAAAAGTGAAAATATTTTTGCAAATATTGTTTGCAACTATGACCCATCTTCTCATGAGCAGTGTATGTCTACAATAGATGTAGATGTTTGATACTTTGATACTAGGGGAACCAAACATATTACCTCATAGCATAGTTCTTCAGCTCACTTGATCCTACTCCTACAAGGAATATTGTCACATGCACTAACAAATCCTCTTATCCATGCAATGGGAGTTGGTAAGATCATTTTAACTACTATTGATGGTAGTTCTTTCTCATTGTGAGATGCTTTGTATTCACTAGGGATAAAAAAAATTGATGTCAAATTCAACATTAACCAAGTTGGCTTGGTTGTCAAATTTGTTGATGATAGATGTAAAATTCATGATCTCAAATGGCAATGTTATTATTGCTTCTAGCATTTTATGTCATAGGCTATATAAGATCATAGAATATGCAAAATCTATGAATGATTTAGCATTTGTAGTTCAAGATTCTAATGCTATCTTAGTAACAAAGCTTTGTAATGCACACTTTGGCCATCTAATTTTGCTTACTTGCTATGCCTACAAAAATTAAAAAATGGCATCCTCTTTGCCCAAACTTGAAGCACCTTGTAAACATGTCTGTGAAGGCTGT
Organism: Ceratopteris richardii; assembly: GCA_020310875.1. Lineage (NCBI taxonomy): Eukaryota > Viridiplantae > Streptophyta > Polypodiopsida > Polypodiales > Pteridaceae > Ceratopteris > Ceratopteris richardii. The sequence continues at coordinate 120,424,787 of CM035410.1, read as the reverse complement.
ATTTTGGATAAAATGCAATGTTGCTCTTTTGCAAAAGGTGGTTTAGCTCAAGTTTCTTATAAATAACAACTTGTTCATAGTGATGTATATGGTCCTATGAAGACACTTTCTTTTGCGAACTACCTTTACTTAGTGATTTTTATTGCTGACTTCTCTAGGCATGCATGGGTGTATCAATTGAAAGCAAAGTTTGAAGTGTGTATGTGCATCAAATAGTTTTTGGTTTCTATTGAAGTTTGTTAGCATGTAAATTAGGCACCCTCGATTCTGATAAGGGGGGGAATACATGTCTTTTGATTTGAATACATCTGTGGCTGAGTATGGGATAAAGCATTAGTGTACAGTGTCATATGCACCTCAACAAAATGGAGTTGCTAAAAGAAAGAATAGGTCTCTCATGGAGATGGTGAGCTGTCTGGTCAAAAGTTAGGCATTACCACATAGCTTCTCACTTGAGGTTGTTATGTGTGCAACATATGTACTTAACATTGTCCCACCAAAAAGAAAAATTGATCACTCCATATGAGGCTTGGCAGGTCACAATCCATCTATTTCTTATCTGCATGTCTTTGGTAGTGTGGCATATGCATTAGTGCTTGAACAATAATGAAGGAAATTGGATGATAAAACATTGACATGTATTCTTGTTCGGTATAGTTTGAGAAGCAAACGCTGTCGTCTGTATCATCCATAAACAAAATGCATTGTGGTTATTCGTGATGTTGTTTTTCTGGAAGATGGAGTTCAGCCATTACTTTCATGTAATAAGGAGACATCAATTAGCTCCAAAGATGTGTTGACACTTTGCTGCCTCTTTTTATAGGTGGATAGTCAAGTGTTGATTGACATGGGGCAATTTCTAAGCCTTTACAACTTTTACATGATGATGAAGATCATTCCATCTCTAATGTAGATTTACATGATGCACTTGTTGATGAGAGTGCTAACATAGAAGAGGCTAAAACTATGCCTAAATGGCTGGTGCAAACTTTCAGAGATAGCAAATTAGATGCATCTTTGTCATATTTTACTCATTTAGGATCTCATAAAGCTTCTTTTACATTAGATTGCTATGCAATGGCTGCCTCTAGTCTTTGTGATGAGAATGAGCATGTTTCTTTTGATGAAGCACAAGATTTAGAAAATTGGATGGCTACTATGAAATCATAATATGATGCTATTATGTAGAATGGTATATGGTCTTTATGTGATTTGTCTCTAGGAAAATAGGCCATTGGTACTAAATGGGTATACAAGTTGAAACATAAATCTAATGGAACACTTGACACATATAAGGTGAGGCTTGTTGCAAAAGGTTATGCTCAAGAGAGAGGCATTGATTTTGATGAGACCTTTGCTCCCACATGCCAAATGATCAGCATTAATAGCATATGTGCACTTGTAACTCATCATGGTTGCAATGTACCTCAGTTGAACATTAAAAATGAATTTCTAAATGGTGACTTACATGAAGAACTGTATGTATTTTAGTGTCATGCTTTTGTGTAGAAAGGGCAAGAGAACAACGTGTGGAGGTTGAAGAAGGAGTTATATGGTTTGAAGCAAGAACCATGTGCTTGGTATGAAAAGATACATGCCTACTTGATTGCACATGGTTTTGAGAACAAGTCGACTGAGAGCACCTTATATGTTAAGTGTGTAGATGATGTACTTTTGGTCATCATTGTATATGTTGATAACATGTTGGTCATTGCCTCCTAATGAGAAGCATATTGTTGATTTTAAGGCTGATTTGCATGCCTCTTTTGAGATGTCAGATTTGGGGCCTTTACATCATTATTTCGGCATTCGATTTATGCAACTTGATGGGGGAATAGCTTTCTATTGAGAAAAATATATTGACATGTTATTATAGCATTTTGGCCTTGAATATTGAAAACATATTGCCACTCCTATGGAAATAGGGCTATGGTTGAGTCTTCATGATGTTGGAGATGCACTTGATGTTGTTCTCTTTTAGTAGGTTGTTGGATGCTTGATTTACTTATGCATGACTTGGCCTCATATTCAATTTTCCATCTCCCATATGAGCAGGCTTATGCATTGCCCATATGTCAAGCATTGGCACGTAGTTAAGCATATCTTTAGTTACTTGATTGGTACCCAATTACTTGGATTGTTTGTCCCAAGGGGGGATCGTTATTGCCATATTTACATGCTTTTTCTTTACTCAGATGAGGATGGTTGCTATGACACTCATGTGTCCATTAGTGATTTTTGCTTCACTCATATGGACATGAATCCTGACAAAATGGTGTGAAGGATGTTGTCATAGACTTGCAAAAACAACTCCAACAAGAGTTTCACTAGCATCAAGTGATCGAATCGACATCTCTAACTGTCAAACTAGTGATGTAATCAAGTGCAAGTAGACATGTCTTCACATGAACCAACAGCCCAAAGTACGTTAAAGAAGAAAATCATGGCACAAAACTAGTTTAATTAAAGGAAGAGCATGCATCAAAAGTGTGGCAAAGACACTCTCCTTAAGTTTAATATGGGTTATGATACCTCAAGAACACAATGGAAGCTCAAGATGAAGAAGGAGGTAAAGTAGAGAAAGGCTTCAAGAAAAAGTGACGAGTTTTCTCCAAAATGAATAAAAAAAAACTAAATAGAATAGGGTTCCTTTGTCTTATATACTTAGACAAATGGACCTTTCCCACTTAGGAGTGTCCAAAACTTAAAAATCCTATTAGGGTTCGTTTTCATGAAATAAGAAGGGAAAGCTAGTAGAAGAAGATAAGGTAGAAGATGAGCACGAAGATAATATGGTAGAGAGAAATCCTGTCCAAGAAATACAATTAGGCACTCAAGACAATAATCGGCCAGTTTTGCTGGCCACTTGGTTGTGGAGCCACCCAGGGCTCCTTGAAAAGGTAAAATCATTCTTGACCCATTATACAGATGTTTTTGCCTGGCATTATAAAGACTTAGAAGGAGTGCCTGCAACTTATGGAGAGCACAGAATCCCTCTGGTTGATGGAGCCAAACCCATAAGAGGGAAGAGTTATATACTCAATCCAAAATATGTTGAAGCTGTCTATGTGGAAATACAGAAGATGGAGGATGCAGGAATCATCATTCCTGTAGAACACTCAGAGTGGCTCTCACCTATGGTTATAGTACCAAAGAAGAATACTAATAAAATCAGAATTTGTGTTGACTTTAGAGCACTCAACAAGGTGACCATTCCAGATGGTTTCCCAATGCCTTTTGCAGAGCAGGTCATTGAAGAAGTGGCTGGGCATGCATTATATAGCTTTATGGATGGATTTAGTGGCTATAATCAAATATCAATACACCTAGAGGATCGTGAAAAGACTGCTTTTATCACACCTTGGGGAACATATGTGTATGTAAAAATGCCATTTGGGCTCAAAAATGCTCCAGCCACCTTTAACAGAACGGTCAATCTCATTTTTGGCCCCTATTGCTGGAATCACTTAGAATCTTCATGGATGACTTCTCTTCGTTTTTAGGTTCTCACAAAGAAACTCCTCTAGATTTTTTGGACCATCACTTGAGGCAGCTGCAGAATGTTTTCAAAAGATGCAGGGAGACTAAGCTAAAGCTCAATCCAAGCAAATGTCATTTCCTTGTGACAGAAGGAACTCTCTTAGGACATGTGGTGTCGGCTAAAGGTATGGCCCCAGATCCTGACAAACTCATTTCTATATTAAAGTTGCCTAAACCTAAATCTCCTAAAGAGATTCAAAGTTTCTTGGGGCATACTGGATACCATATAAGGTTTATAAAAATGTATGCAGAGATAGCCAGACCACTGGCTAGACTTACAGGTAAGGAAGTACCTTTTAAATGGGAAGAAGAGGAGGAAAAAGCATATCAAACATTATGGGCAAGGTTAGTGTCTGCTCCTATTTTGATCACACCTGAGTGGTCAAAAATCTTTCATATACATGTAGATGCCAGTGCCTATGCAGTGGGGGCAGTTCTGACCCAACCCAGTGAAGAATTTAAAGTGGACATACCAATTCAATATGCCAGTAGAATCTTGACCAAGGCTGAAGGGAATTACAGTACTACAGAAAGGGAAGCCCTAGCAATGGTTTTTGCTGTCCAAAAATTCCGTCATTACTTACTGGGAGTAAAATTTATTATTATAACAGATCACCAACCACTAAAATACTTGCTCAACAAACCACAAGCCACTGGTAGAATATGGAGGTGGTTATTGTTGTTCCAAGAGTTTGATTTTTCTGTAGTCCACAGACCAAGTAAAGAAAATAATTTTGTTAGGGGATTCTTAGACAAGAAGGAGTTTGAGGGTTTGTAGGAGAAAATGAAAAGACCAGAAGAGGAAATACACCTTGCAAGCTTCTTCCAATTGATTACAGTAAGACAATTACAATGTTTGAAGCAGAATACAAGCCAATACTTCTGTGCACAATCACACAGAGTGCTCAATTACAAAATACCCAATATCCCAAAGTCTTCTTGCCACCGGCCTCCTCTGCACCAGACCTCCACCTGCTTCAAGCTTATCCTTGTGCACACCTTGCACCAAGCTTCCACTAAGGGGGAGGAATGAATACCTTCTGTCGGCACGCGCACACTACAAAGAGACCTTGACATCCTTGGGGGACTAGCTTAGCACCCTTTGCACAATCCCTTAGTCACTCTCTATGCACTCCTGCAACTCCACTTCTCTGCGTTGCACACTGGTGACCCTTGCACTTCTCTTTCTTGCTTCACTTAGACTATGCTTCTCTTGTTTACTCTAAGATTGGTCCAAGAATGGTCCTTGCCTTGATTTGAGTGTGTCGATCACGTACGCTCCTAACTCCAATGGTATCTTGGTGCTCACTTTGATGTCCCAAGATTGTCTTCACAAGTGGCAGCCAACGACTCACTGTTTTGTCCTGTAGTGACTTTAGACTAAAACCCAAAATTTTAATGGGGGAACCATACTTTCACATGTGCGTACGTTGCCGCTTCACATACCTTCACATTTCCTTTTAAGTCTTCCCTTTTGCACATAAGAGGGGGTTCACCTGAAACTTCCAAAACACTTTAAAAAACACTTTGAACCTTAGGGAATTAGAGAAAATACCTCTGCAAACTGCAACCCACTTTCTCCAATTTACCCTTTGTGGACAATTAATTGTGCACTACCTGTGCACTTTGACACCTGCACTTTAGCACTTTGACTTTGCACCTGTTGACTTTGACCTTGACTTTGACCGCAATTGACTTTGATGGGCTCAACAGTTGCCCACCACCTAATGTGCTCTCCGTCTCGGAGAGCTACAGCCAAAACTTTGAGCATATAGGACACCAGGATAATGGAGCTGCAAAACTACAAAAAGACACTAGAGCAGCCACCAGGTCCATCAAGAGCAGCGGAGAAAGCACCAGAGAGTAAACAACAATGTGTGGGGAGGGCGGGGTGGGGAAGAGGGGGAGGGGGAAAGAAGGTTGTGGTGCGGGGGTGGCAGGGTGTGGAAGAGGGGTGGGGGGAAAAAGAGCAAAGAGGGAGACGGAAGTATAGGGAGGAGTGGCAAGGAAAGAAATACCCAACCAGAGAGAGACCATCCTGTACACAGACATAGTAATAAAACAACCAGCAATCAACCAGAGATGCACAAGGAACACACAATGAACACCGAACCAGAATATCATATAGAAAAGCAGAAAATACAAGGAAACCACTACTATCCATGGTAAGGACATGAAATGCCAACGAATGGCAAATAGCTGCCTAGCAGAAAGTACATGATGAGCCAAGGAGTGGCAAGGGAACCAAAAGGATAAATAAACGCATCCGACGAACTGAGCCTCAACAACAAAAGGAGGCCAGGGTAGACCAAAAGAAACTAGGGGAACCCATGGTGAAGGAAGACCTAGAGCCTAGTGGAGAGACATGACAAATGTCTAGCTAGGGCATCAGCGGATAAGGGGGCCTATCCCCAGCTGGAACATCGTCCCGAGGTATAGGTAAGTCGGGTGAGGCGGGTGGAATGATGGCTGCCTCCTCAGTCCATGCAGCAATCCTGCTCCTGTATCTGCGTAGGTGATCGCGCTCTCGTCGGACCAAACGACACGCACGACTATCACAAATGCCTAAGGAGGCAGGCTGGCGGATCTCCATAACACCGCGAGTCGCGGCATCAGCCTCATCTCGATATCGGTCTGTCCTGCTGCATGGCCCGCAACGCATCGCGCGACGTCTGCCACTGAGCCGTTGCAGCAGCACGAATGTGATCGATTGTCAGAGCATACTGTTGATGTAGCGTAGCTGTCGTGGATACAGAATCAAGGGAGAGACGGGCAGCATTGGCTCCATCACTCGCTACTACGCTCGCATCACGAAGTAGGCCCAAGAAAGGTGGATCATCGTCGAGGCTATCAGGGATGGAAGGCTGCGAGGTGGGTGGTGGTGGGGGTGGGGCCGAAGTAGGGATGGAAGGTTGCGAGTAGGGTGGTGGTGGGAGTGGGGCCGGAGTAGACTGGGGGTAAGTGGGAGAAGCCGGAGGTGACGGATGAGGATGGGAGGTGGAGGCAGACTCAATGGAGATGGCAGGAGATGGAGGAGGCTGTGAGGCGCCGGCTGGGGAGGGTGACGGAATGGTGGGGGCAGGGACAGAGGTGGGAAAAGAATCCATCAACCGGGTATGGACTCTCCGAGCGGGAGGTGGAGTGGAGGCTGCCATGGAAGGAGGTGGCTGCGGAAGAGGGCTAGGGGCTGAGGGCAATACGATGGTCGTCTAAGGGGGGGGTGGGGAGAATGGGCAATAGAATTTGTAAGATGAGAAGGGTCAAGACAATGGCTGGATGCTATGGTGTGTGTACCAGGCAGATGGAATAGCCAAGCTAAAACCGGGGCAGAATAAACGGAGGAATGAACAAGTGCCGCGATGGAGGGCATCATGGAATCGTCGGGAGCGAAGGAGGAATGATTGGAACATGAGTGTGCCATAGGGAAAAGGGCGGCCATGTAAAAAACAAAAAAGAGGGTCAGCTATATGGATGTCGTGTAATGGAAGGTCCGAGGAGGGACTACGAAATAAGAAGAAGAAAATGAATGAATGAAGGACGGCGAGCTGGTACTGTGTGGGCATGGCATCAATGCCATATAATGATATGCAGAAAGCGATGGTATCTTCTCGAGATAACCCCGAGTAGAGTGTCGGTGGAGCATGAAACGAAGAGAGGCTCAAACCTATGCCTGCAGCTACGACCGGAGGAGTCAGCAAACCAGATGGAAAATGAGGGAAGTCAAGCAACATTGTGCAAATATCGGACCCCTCTGCCTCGGATAAGAGGAGGGAGGCCAGTCGCCAAAGACCGGCCTGACGGAGGCAACCCTCGGGAAGGAGATCGATGAGCGGGATGGGAGGCAAAGCTAAATGCAGGCGGAGGGATAGGGTCGAAGATGAGTCTCTATGGTCAACGATGGATGACGACGGTGGACGGGCAAAAGGCTGACTACCACGGAAATGGGTAGGGGTGGAAGGGGTAGTATGGGGTGGAACTAGTGTGCGAGGGATGGAGTGGATTATGGAGGGGAAGGGGCCCCTAGGGGCGGGGTGTAGGGTGGTGACAGGGACGGTCGGGGTGGAGGCCAGAGGGGCGGACTGGGATGAGGTCATATGAAGTAGGGGGCCTACCTTGGGATGGAGAGGACCGAAAGCTAAGGTAGAAGGAGCAAGTTCCGAGTACGCTGTCGCGGGGTTTTTCGGAAAGGAGGTTGGACCATATGAGAGTACAAACGCACTGAAACGATATTTGGATCTAGTACATTACTATGGAATCACTGCGTGATATCATTAAAGTTGTGAGAATCAACAACGTTAAGATCTTTTTCTTCATTCTTCGAAATTAAAAGTTGCATTCTCATTCCCTTCACAATTCATCAAAGGTCACAATAGAATAATGAGAAAATACAAGGAAACGGGTATGTTATTCCTCCCTGAATAATCTTCTCTAAGTTGTAACTTTTTGAGAATGGTTTCTTTCGTAGTAGACTGAAAAACAATTATAACAACTTTTAAGGAAAATAATTTTAATTGCAACAACTTTTAAAGAAGCATTCTCTAAGTTGTAACTTTTTGAGAATGGTTTCTTTCGTAGTAGACTGAAAAACAATTATAACAACTTTTAAGGAAAATAATTTTATTGCAACATAACGTCATGAAGACCTTTCCATATGTCCAGGTTCGACCACATGACTCGTGCAAGAACATGTCTCTACAGTAGGCATATCCTCAAATTCTGCTGAAGAAGGAGAACGATCTCCCTTTTTCAATTGACAACATAGCTCTCTCTTTCTAAGTACAAGTCAACACACACAACATATGCCATAAATGCACAATTCTCATACTCAAACAATCACTAAAGAATTTCTTATCATCACTATTTCTTTTTTTTCATGATAAAAAAAAGGTTTCAATTCCACAAAAGCTATGTTCAATATCTGACTCAACCATAGACGTGTTAATCACATTATTCGCGATTGTTATGGATGGCAAATGGGAATGAAAAATGGAGCGCTGAAATGCATCTCGTATTGGAAAATTTATACACAAAAGCCCATCTATACGGTAGCATGCACAAGTTTTTCTCAGCAACATCAACAGTTTTGAAGAAAGATTTGAAATTAATCCCTTGAATGTGTGTTTAATATCTTCCTCCTCTAAAGTTTCGTAATACTTTCCTTCATGGATCCTTTAATATATTTCGATTGTAACAGGAAACTCTCAAACAAGAAACTCTTGAACATGCAACAATCAAAACAACAACATATGTACAAAACGAGTAATTTCCTACTCGAAATTAATCAATATGTAAGTTGAAGTCCAATCCATGAACTCTGTGCATCCAAGTTTCAAACCTATCAGGCTATCAATTTGTAAATTCAAAGGTTGAAAAATCTTACAGTATCCTTGAAGCCCTCATTTAGCACATCCATTGTTTGCAGAGTTAACTCCTCACTTACAGCAACAAACTCGGAAGTAAACATGTGCAGCGCAAGATTACATAGCTCAAGGAAACTCCAAATGAGAAATATTGCTCCGAAACTATAGTTTATTGTCCGAACACCCTTATACACGACATCACTTATACATCGATGAAGAGAAGGATGCAAAACTGCTATAGCAGGCTCGCTAAGAAGCCTTCATCAGAATGTTTGTCAAATCATCTGCCACTACTTGAGGCCACCTTCCATTTCATGAGGAGTCAGTCCATGTAGGATTCAAAGTCTTCATATGACAAGCCCTTCAAGTTCGTTTTCCAATGTCCTTGCAGTGACCTGAGCACCTGCTAACTTGAGACTGCAGGACCTTCAGTAGTGACATGCTCATGTGTGATAGTCCGAGGACCCATGATTCCATCTTCAGCTCTGTGTGCAATTGCACTTCCAGTTCCAAGCACCATACCTTGCACGTAATTCAAATGATCCTTCAATACTTGCTGAGGGCTGCCTTTGTCAATATCCCAAACAATAACTGTATTATCCATTTGCCTGTAGGTTGTTGGAGCATTCTACATCATATTAAATCTTCTATGGGAAAGCTGATACACATACAACCACGTTCTTATGCACAAGAAGCCACATCAGATTCGAGAAGCTTAGCACGATTTGGAAGTACTTCTTCTTTCAGTTTATTCACCCTTGAGCATGCTCTGTATTTTTTTCTTTCAACTCTTTGCGAGACATTATTTCCACGGTTCACTATACAGAAAATTCTTCTTTAAATATTGAAAGAAGATCTCGATGATGAGAATGTGATTTGAGTGGGGCATCACATGCTTCTCATCGATGCACATATTCAACGGTCCGGTTCAGCTGGAATCTCTGAAGTTCAAGATTGATCAATCCGATATCAAAGGCCAAACAGCATGGACGAAGTCAATCAGTATCCTTCTGCAGAAAATGTGGAATTCCCTCAAGGCACAACAGAGAACAACCTCTCTGATTGTAAATAAGCGCCCTTTATCTGTTGCCTCCTCTCTGCAACAAATTTATCTTAGTGTATTCTTCCCTTTTGAGCTGGTCCTTATTCACTTCCGAAGCTGAGAGCATCCAGCAAGCGCATCCCTCTCTGAGAGGTTTTTCTCCGAAACAAAGAAGCAGACCATGCCTCCTTCCCTTCCAACTCATGCTTTTTGACTGTTCCCCCAATATATCTTGTTCAGAGCGAGAGCAAGGAGCTGAAAAGCTAGAACCCGCAAGAGAGAGCTTCCTCCTCGATATCGATGCCCCCAAAAATCCCCTTCTTCGGGAAGAGTTTTGCTGTCGCCTCCTTCTGCCTTCAGCATACAGGGCCAGAAGAAAAAAAATCCTCTGCTCATCAGTCCTCGAACCCCTAGTGAACGGCTTCTTCCTACTTTCTAACTTCAAAAAAAACCTTCGATTCCTTTCTTGCTTCAGTCCAAAGCATGTAGCCCATATTTGAAGTTGTGGAACATTCACTTAAACTTCAACAAAAGGACTCATTTGACTTATTTGATTCCCATGGTAGGTATAGCTTGAATCAGGAAATTCTTGGTGAGTACGGCCTTAACGTCGAGATGCAATGCTACCTCTGATATTTGTGGAAGTGGGCAGAGCTGGGAATTACATTGCTGCTGGCGACACATCCACAAGCCGATTACATATTATGGTCTGTTCTTGAGGCTCCCCACATTTTCCATACATAATCACAAGGGTGTTTAAAATAAGAATATTCACAGCAATGCCTCTACATAGAGAGTCCTTATGTAATGCGTCTCCTATTTCAAGTGAAAGACCAGGTATAGCATCCTCTTTAGTCGTTTCAAAAGAATTGCAAGCTTGGATTTCAGATCGCAACCACATCCACCCCCTCTAAACCTGTGCATCCTCCGGATGTGCCACCATAGATCTCGGTATCTGCAAATCATTGTGCAAATTCAAGTACATGGGTTTAAACAAATGTGCCTATGCACGGCCATGTAATGGGCCCTACATATGCATACTCTAGGTGCATGGGGAAACAACATGGTGTAGATAAGGGAGTTATCAGGCATTCGATGATGAGGCTTCATACTCAAATTGAACTCACATTTTCATCATGGATATACAATTCAATTCAAGTGCAATCACTCGTGCAACTACGGGTTTTAAAAATACTTGTGCTCTTTATATTTCATTTATGCATGTGTTAGGTGCAACTGATTTGCATGGATCGCTTGTTCTACTGCGAATAGATGTAGCAAATGTGTGGGTCTGGGAATGAAAATTTTTGAATGATATTCCCAGAATCCCGTAGAGAACATTTCCTCAAATGTCTGTTTGAAGCATGCGGGTAAGTACTTTATTCGTGCATGCCAGGCAAAGATTATAGTGACCGAGGGAGTCTGGCTCATGTCGTAGACTAAATCCTTGTTACCTTGAGAGAATCCAGGGGCAGAGATGTATGGAGCTTGTACCATCCGAAAGGTTTTGAAGACAATGGTCATGAGCTCGAATATTTTCATATACATTTTTGTTGCTATGTCGGGTACATTATTTAGACGTGTAGAACAGTGCCGAATTGTTGATATCATGTAGGCTACAGTTGGGGTCCCTCGAGGTGGAGCAAAATATGGATAGTTAACCCAAGCCGAGCATTCTTTATTGTGCGTACCTTGATCACAAATGCTTGCCAAGATCTGCGACGTACCATTGGGCAATAACATGGATTATACTTGATATACACTGGCATGGTTGCCCAGGTGCTCATCATCTCAGGGTAATCGGTTAGTAGACGTGCACGCCAATTAGGTTGGAAAATCGAGCCCGCACGCGCATCTGTCGGTAAGTCCTCTGGCTCAAATTGAGTGGCAAATGTGGGCTCCTTCCTTGTATGTCTTTTAACTTCTGCATTATAATCATGTAGCAAGACAAAATAAGGCATGTATTGCGACTCTGATGTTGTGATTAACCGTTGGTGGGATAGATTCTGAAAGTAAGAAGACCGAAGGACAGTTTCTTCCAGATTTGTGAGAGATTGCATTTGCACGGCAACGCGATCATCATGTGTCTTACCCACTTTCTCGACCCTTTTGACCCAATCTGGAACTTGAATTTCTAAAGTGTCCTGTCCTTCCTCTGTAGTCCGACCACCGGGTGTGGGCATTGGCTCGTACGGCTCTTCATAGCTATCATCGACGGGGATTTCCACTACTGTTTCAGGTTCTGGTTCTTCAGTGGGCGAGGGTGGCCTTTCATATGGTAAGAGGCGTGCTTGGAGTTCCGCCACCTGTTTCCGGAGGGTCTCTACTTCTTTTGTCGAGTGTTGCAAGATTACCGGCTCTTGTTGAGCTGTGGGGGCACTGGCTATCTGTTTCTTTAGGTCTGCACATTCAGTCTCTAACTTTTCATATGACTCCAAGAAATTTGCATGCTCCTCAAGTAAGATGCGAATGTCTTCCAATGGGACTGCTCTATACTTGGTAGGGCTAATGGTTGCTCCCGCAGTTCCTTCCATAGCCGCTTCAAAGTTGTCTTGGTTTTGTTGTTGAAGCCTCTTGTTCTCTTCTAGTGCTGCTGCCATATGCTTCCTTAATAGCCCAAGGTTGCGTCTGAGTGTAGCATTAGATATCATTTGCGCTTGGAGCACCGTTTCTAGTTCCTTGACTGCTTGATCATCTACTGTCGATGTCTTTGATTCCAATTCGAAGTGAGCCTGCTGTAAGGTGGTATGCTCGGTTAGGAGCGTTTGGTAATCAGCTTCAAGAGTGGTGACTCTAGCTTGCAGACGTTGAGATTCTGCCTAGAGGGCCGTAGTGCGTTCTTCCAATTGATGGTATTCTTGTTGTAGTTGATGTGCACACTGAAGTAATGTGTTGAACGTGCTATTTACATTATGAGATGCAAGGGGAAAAGTTTGAAATGCAGGGGAGGTGGGATTGGGGAGGGAGGTAGTGAATGCTGTGTGTGCCAATGATGTGGTGAGTGGTGAGGTGGGGGGTAGTGGAGGGGGAGAGGGTGGAATTGTGGGGAGAGGTGCTGTGGTGGGTGAAATGTCCATTGGGTCAGATAGAGTGGTGTGTATAGGGGCTACCATGTAGGTGGGTATGGTAGGTGAAGTGAGTGTGGTGTTCGTGTAAATTGATGTCGTTGCAAACATCGGGGAAATGTGCCTTTGAAACATTGGAGAGCGGATGAACTGCTCCACAAAGGACGGGTATTGGGGTGGTGAGGTTAGGTTGAAAGAGGTGTAGGGGCCAGATGGGAAGTGAGGGTCATGGAATGGAGGTACCCGTATTGGGGGATAGGCTGGGAAACACAGGGTGCCTTCTGTGGGTACTGGGTTTCCAACCACACTTGGGATTATGGGATGGCCAGTTATGGGTTCGGAGGATAGAAGGGTTGAAGTGTACAAGGGATTGGTGGCGAAAGAGAAGAGGGTGTCCTGTGAGGTGGGTTCTCGGAATGAGAATGATGTGAATGAGGATGGGTTATAAGTGAAGGAGAGGTGATGACTGTCGTTTCTTCCATGGTGGGAGGTGGTGGTGGGGGTGGAGAAGGTGGTGATGGGGGATGCTGGGATGAGATGGGTGATGTCTGAACGAAGGTTTCAGCAGAGAGGTCAATGGTGGTGATGGGGGTAGCTGTGGTTTCAATGGGTACTTCTTGTTCTGTGACGGGTATCCTGATAGTCTTACCTGCTCGGGGTAATGTGTCAACTCTGCGTTTGTCATACCTCATGGACTGGCGGACTGCTATGTGGGCAGCCTCCGGAACTCCTAAAGATTCTGACACTAATTTGAGGGTGTCAATGAAATGTTGATCCACCCCATCATTTGATAGCATTTCTTGCATCAAAGCTTGACCTGATACCAGAGAGAGTTGATGCCTTTCTTGTACTGCTTTGATTGTGTCGTATAACCTTTGTAGTTGAGCTATATATGCAGGTGCACCTACAAGTTCTGGCACTTCTTGTTGCTCATCATGATGCTCTTGATCATAATCCTCCTCATCTTCCTCCTGTTCTTCTTCTTCATTATCCTCTTCATCCACTTCAACTGTGGTGACAGGTACTTGGGAGGTTGTTGCTTGCGTTTGCACATTCTCCACTTGTTGTGCCTCTTCTGCCTCCAGCTCTACATCTTGTAATAATTGTTCGAAGTCTTCATTCGTGAGTTCTTCCAAAGGTGCACCACTGGGAAATTCAAGATCGGTTGGGATGGGAGGGAATATCAAGTTAGGACCATCGGTGCTGCGTCTTGGAAGTCGGAGTGTGAATGGTCAGACTCTTCGGGGTGGAGGGGTGACGTCTGGTGTTAGGGTGGCTCCACGTGGTTGAGCACAAGGGACTTGGACAGTACCTCTCATCTTCTTAGAAGGGGGTCCAGTGGATGTCCTGCCTCTAAACTGCTCTACACGATTCCACATTAGGGCCCGTTGAATAGGGATGTCATAAGCCAAACACCTATAAATGATTCTCGTCAGAGCACAGCATCCATATAAAACCTGTTTCCGCGGCCATCGTTTGTGAGCTAGGTGTATCTGATCAATTATCCAGTGGGGTAAGTTGATGGTGAGGCTCTGTGTCTCTGCCAGATACAAACTAAACCAAATCTTTTTGGGCGGCATGGTGAATCTATCTTGGGCAGGAAAAGCAAAGTGTTGCATGCCATGCGAAGGTGTATTGCAATATTAGGCGTCATGGACACCATGTCCTTAAGTTTGGTGAGACTTCGATTCTTCATGTAATCCGGTACTAGGGTTTCCTTCTCTGTAGGAATATGCATTCCGCGCATATCTAGAGCCTCCCTCACCAAGTTGTTGGATAATCTAAACCTCTTGAGCTCATTTCCTTTCGTTAGAGATGGGATTACAAATGAGCTTGCACCTTTTGGGTTCTTGTTTGGAGTCAAGGTGTTGATGAGATAGTAGCATCGCATGAAGTCAGGCTTTGGGAGCCGTGCACTGAAATATGCATCAAATCCTGCCTTCTCCCATATCGAACGTAGACCTTCTGCATTTTGTAACTTCTCGAATTCTCTTGTAAAGAAATGGTATTTACCTTGCTTCCCATTGAAGTCCAACTCTGATTCCCATAGGTATGTTCCCTCTCCCAAGGGTCCTGCCACTTCACTAAACCAGTGGGAAGCTTTTCCTACGGGCATGGTATGGCCACTGGGAGGGTCCGCTATAGGTATGATTTTGATGGCCTGCAATTCTTCTGGTCTTTCGTTTGTTTTAGGCAAAATGGGTAAACTATCTAAGTCCACCACTTGCTGGCTCGTTTTTGTTTGAGAGCTAGTTCCTGCCGCCTCAGCCATGTTGAAAACTTCGCAGCTGGTTCTGTGAGAATATATGAATAGATGTTAACATTGCAATGGACACAAAAATGACACTGTGTCCCCGTTACAACATTAACAAGAGGTTCGGGAGAGGTTAGGGGGTTAGTAAGTGTTCGGTGCTTGTGCGTGTAGTTAGGAATTGGGTAGACCTAAGAACTAAGTGGAATGATGTAATGTGAGAGTGACGTAGTTAGTAGGTGGACATGGATTTACAACTGGGGTCCGGGGTTTTTTTACAAGTTTTAGGTTGCCAAATGCAATGGATAGGTTTTGATCTTGACTTTGTGGAGACTCTGGAGAGTGTGATAGGGTATTTACTTGAAAAATGGGGCTTTTTAGGGACCCATTTACAAGTGATTCTACTTGTGCTCATGGAAGAATACGTGTTCGTGCGTGATGTGTAAGACTGGGCCTCAGATGTTCGATTGAGTGAAACATGTTGTACAGGGTTTGGCCTTGGTGTAGCTATTTGAGCCCGCAAGCAAGCCTTAGGCACCCAGATTTGTCGTGATTGTGGGCTGGCCTTCATTGACTTCTTGGGTACCCAAATAGACTTCACATTTGCAGAAGAATTTATGAAGGACTTCTTATTAGTGTCGTGTTGTTGACTACTAATAAGAGGTTTTGGCCGTGGGGTTGGCCTGGTCGCAACAGGGTGTTCGCCTTTCCGCATCCATACTTGTTTCAATGGCTGAAACAATCTGCTTTGCTCCTTTTCTTGGCCTCCAGTATAGATAGTGTTCTACTTCTTCTGTATTCGATCTGCCTTTGGTTGCTGCATCCCTCTGGCCTTTGGAACAGAAGGGAGTGCCTTCTTATCCTTGACTCCGTTGTTGAGACAGTCCTCTTTCTGCATCACACTGTTTTGGACAAGAATAGCATCGTCAACTTCATGTGCATTCCTGGAAGGACCAGGAGTTCGTGCCTTACCTAGTTCCTTGAGTGCCTCATTTTCCAGCTCAACTATAATTCGACTATGATTTACCCATACCTGAAGAAGTCCGCTTCTTAGGTTTAGGTTGACTGCATGATCATAGATCCAGTCCTGACCCAAGGCAAGAGGCTCAGTGAGGTCCTCATCTTGACACACTAGTACTTTGACTGTCATTGCTTCGTCTTGAATATAGAGGGGAAGTTCCACCTCGCCCATGCAAGGGGTTTCCACACCTCCCAATCCTATGAGATATGCTTCAATAGGATTGACAGTTAATTTCAACTCTTGACAGTAAGACCATTTAACAGCACTAGTGGCTGCACCTGAGTCAATTAAGGCTCTTACAGTCCTTGCACCCTTTCCTTGTCCTATATCTAAGGTTATAAAAGGACGTCGATCAATTATCCTATGGGAGCTGATACCTGAAACTTCACACAGAGCCATGTGATATCCTTGATCTGCATCGGCATCTGGCCTAGGTTGCTCTCTACCTTGTCTTCTTAATTTCATTCTCCGTATGCGCTCTAAGGCTTTTGCTTGGGCTTCTTCTCGAATTCGCTTTTCTTCTTCTTTGCGTTTCTTAGCAGTATTGAGTCGACTTAGCATTTCCTCTGTGAGAGGTTCCTGATACAACTTGACCCTGCATCCGCTTATGTAGCTTGGGAGAACATCGCCTTCTAATGTGGCTAGTTGCACTGCTCCACTTGTTGAGATTCTATTAATGATCATGGGTCCGTAGCCTCTCTTCTCCAGTTTCCTTGCATGTTGTTTCAACGTGTATACTAGTACTAGGTCGCCTGCCTTCAAACCTTTATCCTTAACGTGGGCATCAAAGTATGCCTTCTGTTGTTTCTTAGCTGCATATATCCCTGCAGCCGCCCTCAGTCTTGTTTCTCCTAGTCGTTCAAGGTCAAAAAGTCTAGAGGAGAGTTCATGACCCGTCCATTCATGCTCTTGTGCTACTTTCAATGTAGGTATTAAGAAGTCCAATGGTAGCACTACATTTTGGCCGAATACCATCTGAAAGGGGGTGGCTTGGAGTACCGTTTTGTAGACGACTCGGTATGCCCAAACAGCATGGTGTAGTTGTTTGTCCCAATCATAGCATTTATTATTCACTAATTTGGTCAACACATTGCACAAAATCTTCAGCTCTGTGTGCAATTGCACTTCCAGTTCCAAGCACCATACCTTGCACGTAATTCAAATGATCCTTCAATACTTGTTGAGGGCTGCCTTTGACAATATCCCAAACAATAACTGTATTATCCATTTGCCTGTAGGTTGTTGGAGCGTTCTACATCATATTAAATCTTCTATGGGAAAGCTGATACACATACAACCACGTTCTTATGCACAAGAAGCCACATCAGATTCGAGAAGCTTAGCATGTTTTGGAAGTACTTCTTCTTTCAGTTTATTCACCCTTGAGCATGCCCTGTATTTTTTTCTTTCAACTCTTTCCACGGTTCACTATACAGAAAATTCTTCTTTAAATATTGAAAGAAGATCTCGATGATGAGAATGTGATTTGAGTGGGGCATCACATGCTTCTCATCGATGCACATATTCAACGGTCCGGTTCAGCTGGAATCTCTGAAGTTCAAGATTGATCAATCCGATATCAAAGGCCAAACAGCATGGACGCAGTCAATTAGTATCCTTCTGCAGAAAATGTGGAATTCCCTCAAGGCACAACAGAGAACAACCTCTCTGATTGTAAATAAGCGCCCTTTATCTGTTGCCTCCTCTCTGCAACAAATTTATCTTAGTGTATTCTTCCCTTTTGAGCTGGTCCTTATTCACTTCGGAAGCTTAGAGCATCCAGCAAGCGCATCCCTCTCTGAGAGGTTTTTCTCCGAAACAAAGAAGCAGACCATGCCTCCTTCCCTTCCGACTCATGCTTTCTGACTGTTCCCCCAATATATCTTGTTCAGAGCGAGAGCAAGGAGCTGAAAAGCTAGAACCCGCAAGAGAGAGCTTCCTCCTCGATATCGATGCCCCCAAAAATCCCCTTCTTCGGGAAGAGTTTCGCTGTCGCCTCCTTCTGCCTTGAGCATACAGGGCCAGAAGAAAAAAAATCCTCCGCTCATCAGTCCTCGAACCCCTAGTGAACGTCTTCTTCCTACTTTCTAACTTCAAAAAAAACCTTCGATTGCTTTCTTGCTTCAGCAGAGCTATATCCTTCCCCCCTTTACACACACGAAAACTGTAGCCTTCCTTGCATTTAGTATTTTTCCCTCCGTTCCCCTTCCAAAACATGTAGACCATATTTGAAGTTGTGGAACATTCACTTAAACTTCAACAAAAGGACTCATTTGACTTATTTGATTCCCATGGTAGGTATAGCTTGAATTAGGAAATTCTTGGTGAGTACCGTCTTAACGTCGAGATGCAATGCTACCTCTGATATTTGTGAAAGTGGGTAGAGCTAGGAATTACATTGCTGCTGGCGACACATCCACAAGCCGATTACATATTATGGTCTGTTCTTGAGGCTCCCCACATTTTCCATACATAATCACAAGGGTGTTTAAAATAAGAATATTCACAGCAATGCCTCTACATAGAGAGTCCTTATGTAATGCGTCTCCTATTTCAAGTGAAAGACCAGGTATAGCATCCTCTTTAGTCGTTTCAAAAGAATTGCAAGCTTGGATTTTAGATCGCGACCACATCCACCCCCTCTAAACCTGTGCATCCTCCGGATGTGCCACCATCGATCTCGGTATCTGCAAATCATTGTGCAAATTCAAGTACATGGGTTTAAACAAATGTGCCTATGCACGGCCATGTAATGGGCCCTACATATGCATACTCTAGGTGCATGGGGAAACAACATGGTGCAGATAAGGGAGTTATCAGGCATTCGATGATGAGGCTTCATACTCAAATTGAACTCACATTTTCATCATGGATATACAATTCAATTCAAGTGCAATCACTCGTGCAAGTACGGGTTTTAAAAATACTTGTGCTCTTTATATTTCATTTATGCATGTGTTAGGTGCATGAAGGGAAACAAAATGGTGCGAAAAATTAAGGTTTTATGGCATCTAAGCAAAGAAGCTCAGATCACTCTCAATTCCACTCTCTTACAGATGCAATCACTCCAAAACTTAATAAATTATTTTTCAATGATATTTACCTATCTAATTGTGAGGATGTACGTGCCTCTAGGGAATTTCAAAGACGTGTTTTCTATACATTTTTACATGCATATTTGGCATGCAATGCATCTCAAAGATGTTGTTTTCGACAACTTCATTCTTTGTTTGCCATCTCCATTGTCTCCGCTTGATCATTTCCTTCACTCATAGAAACTAAACAAATCATGAGAAACATCAAATCATATGACACAATATGTACATGCAATCCACGAAAAAAACTTCAGGAAACCATTTGCAATAAAACATAAACATGCAGCTCGAAAGTGATTGCCTCCTATATAATCTGTCAAAACTCTAGATCTTTGATCAGCTCCATATCAACACCTGTTCTCAAAACCTCATAAGAGAAATTAGTAGCATCACATTCCATAATCATATATTGAAAAACTTCATTTATTTGAACATCGAAAACATCTATTTGAATTATATTGACTTCATACCTTTCATCCAACAAGCATTCATCACCATAAGCATTCCCAATTTAATTCCTTTCCTTTTAATTTTTATTTGATTTTTTTGTATCTATCTTAAGATTGAAACAAAGAACAGGAGATATATATACATTTCTATTTACAAATTTCTTTTTAGTATTGTCAATTCTCATTTATTAGGGTTTTTCCTTCAAACCCATCTCCCTTGATATATGCTCACCAAAGAAGCTATGCTTGAAAAGAAGCCATCTCTGAACTGCATCAATCAAGGTAGCATTCTTAAATAAGTTAGATATGTGTACAAGCCACTTGATTTTCTTGTCCATCTCTTGGTGGCCTGTTTGGCATACACAACTCTTGAAAAATTCAAAAATCCATGATTCAATCATTTGAGCATAGTCATCTTTGTTCATGATCCTCTCACATGCATTATATGAGGATGCACATGATGAATGAGCACATGTATATAGATTTTTGAAATTTAAAGTATTTAGAACATCATCAAACAAATCCATCATGCATATGTTTTGATCCATTTTAGGGTTGAAATCATTTGAAAGGATTTCATCATTTCCATTATCATTATCCAAACTTTCTTCTTCATTGCAATTAAGGTTTTGAATACATTCATAAGATTTACACTCTGAATAGGAAGGTTCATCATTCTTTGACAGCAATTTATATTCATTTTTTTCATTCAGTCTGTCATATTCCCTCCTTACTTGAGTGCTACAAATTATAGAATCTGCTTCTATCTCTAATCTATCCAATAACTCTTCATCACCATCTTTTTCCAGATTTACTTGCCAATTATCATGAAGAGACTCAATATCACTGAATCCAAGAAAGTCTTGATCTTCAATGTCACTAGAGACTTTCTTATCAAGATCAAACTCATCATAATTTTTACACCTTATAGGACAATGCATGTAGATTGACGGAAACTCAATTTCTTTATACAAGATCCCAGCATAGATTTCTTCATATCTCTCGATTGTTTCTTGCCCATCCTCTTCAGAGGATGTAATTTCGCCACACTCATCATACATCTCTTCAGTCATGGACTCTTGCTCAACATGATCATTTATATGTCCCTCTTCATGGAGTACCTCATCATTCACATACATATCATTGTATTTGAAGCTCAATTAGCAACTCATTCTTACTCATATGATTAGGGTCACTCTCTTGTACCTCTAATGACTCATTAATGTGGTATCACCCAAGAGTATGTCACAATCTTGATCTTGATCTAAACAATCAGTAGGCTTAGGATCATGCTTTTCACCATCGGCATACATACCATTCTCTGGAGGACTCATCATTTGCATGTCCTTCTGATTGACATCATGCTCACTTGCATTCTCTTCATACAAATTAGTCATTTGGCCATGATTCATATTTGAATCATATGCTTCAAGAGATGTTTCACTCTTAGATGGTATCAAATAGTTCAAGTATTGCTTGATTTCGTCTTTTAAGGAACCATCTTGTGCTTGATTGTCACATGGATTGACTGGATTATTTTGAGTTATTTGATTTGCAATCTCTTTCTGATTACCTTGACTTCGGGTAGATCCTTGACTTCGGGTAGATATCTTTAAATCTTGGTTATTATCATATCTTGCCTCTTTGTTTGTTTGATTATCATCCCTTAGAAGTGAGGAGTCTATGAGATTATAGGAAGCCTCACGTTGTTTTTCTTGGTGCGTTTTGTTTATTTTTGTTTTGTTCTATGTTTGATATTGGTTTGATTTTGTTTTGTTTAGCTTCCGTATATTCCTTTGCTCCTCCCATCTTTGGGGTTTGTGCATATATAGTATTTGTAGATGTAATCAAAGTATCTACAGGCTCTTGGTACCTTGAATCCTCAGAGATTGCATCATTTATGCTTATAGGTTCTTTATAGCGATCCTCTTCATAAGCATGTACATGTATTCCATGCATATCTTCTTTATGCCCAACTGGGGTCTCTATTAATCTATGGTTTTGTAAATTATTTTTAATTTTAGAAATGCATGGAATTTGTGCATCTTCATTTGCATAAATGTCAACTTGCCAATCATTTAAAAATTTTTCTATTGTTTGTTGTTTCTTCACATATCTGATCACAGCTTCATGGACGAGTGTCCAATCCTCTGTGAGCCCTGAGTCGGAGTCTATATCTTGTAGAAGCGAGATTAGTTCTTCTCGGGCTTTAACATCGATTGTTCGAAGAAACAACGACACCCTTTCATGACTTATGCACCTCTTATCGTGCTCAGAAAGATCATCATATTGTTGCTCAAACTCTTCTTTGATCTCGAGAATCGGCTGGTCTTTGGGCATATGAACCCACCTCATGAAAGATCTACGAGTCACTTTATCATACTCCTCTTGCATAAACTGCATGAGGAGTATCGCTTTGTATGGAGGCCATGTCGTTTGATTTATTTGCATTATTTGATCTCGCACGTCGTATCCCGACACATAGATAAAGTTTTTGCATAGTTCTATTTCCATCATCGGACTTAATCCGACACCTTGGTATTTGGCCTCGAGTTCATATTCTTTGCAGAACTTGGATATATTTTTGCCATCGAAAAACCCGCATCGCTTGATTAAACGGTCATGAAGCGAGTGGATAGCTTTTTGACGCCTATCCTCTTCTTGAAAGCGTAGGAATTGAGCTAGGATATCTTCCATTTTGATTATGCTAATTCCTATGGCTCTATAACTTACTCACCCCCTCCTTTCACGTCGGGTTCACCAGGTATGTCGCAGGGTTTTTCGGAAAGGAGGTTGGACCATATGAGAGTACAAACGCACTGAAACGGTATTTGGATCTAGTACATTACTATGGAATCACTGCGTGATATCATTAAAGTTGTGAGAATCAACAACGTTAAGATCTTTTTCTTCATTCTTCGAAATTAAAAGTTGCATTCTCATTCCCTTCATAATTCATCAAAGGTCATAATAGAATAATGAGAAAATACAAGGAAACGGGTATGTTATTCCTCCCTGAATAATCTTCTCTAAGTTGCAACTTTTTGAGAATGGTTTCTTTCGTAGTAGACTGAAAAACAATTATAACAACTTTTAAGGAAAATAATTTTATTGCAACATAACGTCTGCCTATATATACATTAATATTGGACGTCATGAAGACCTTTCCATATGTCCAAGTTCGACCACATGACTCGTGCAAGAACATGTCTCTACAGTAGGCATATCCTCAAATTCTGCTGAAGAAGGAGAACGATCTCCCTTTTTCAATTGACAACATAGCTCTCTCTTTCTAAGTACAAGTCAACGCACACAACATATGCCATAAATGCACAATTCTCATACTCAAACAATCACTAAAGAATTTCTTATCATCACTATTTCTTTCTTTTCATGATAAAAAAAATGTTTCAATTCCACAAAAGCTATGTTCGATATCTGACTCAACCATAGACGTGTTAATCACATTATTCACGATTGTTATGGATGGCAAATGGGAATGAAAAATGGAGCGCTGAAATGCATCTAGTATTGGAAAATTTATACACAAAAGCCCATGTATACGGTAGCATGCACAAGTTTTTCTCAGCAGCATCAACAGTTCTGAAGAAAGATTTGAAATTAATCCCTTGAATGTGTGTTTAATATCTTCCTCCTCTAAAGTTTCGTAATACTTTCCTTCATGGATCCTTTAATATATTTCGATTGTAACAGGAAACTCTCAAACAAGAAACTCTTGAACATGCAACAATCAAAACAACACATACGTACAAAATGAGTAATTTCCTACTCGAAATTAATCAATATGTAAGTTGAAGTCCAATCCATGAACTCTGTGCATCCACGTTTCAAATATGTACAAAATGAGTAATTTCCTACTCGAAATTAATCAATATGTAAGTTGAAGTCCAATCCATGAACTCTGTGCATCCAAGTTTCAAACCTATCAGGCTATCAATTTGTAAATTCAAAGGTTGAAAAATCTTACAGTATCCTTGAAGCCCTCATTTAGCACATCCATTGTTTGCAGAGTTAACTCCTCACTTACAGCAACAAACTCGGAAGTAAACATGTGCAGCGCAAGATTACATAGCTCAAGGAAACTCCAAATGAGAAATATTGCTCTGAAACTATAGTTTATTGTCCGAACACCCTTATACACGACATCACTTATACATCGATGAAGAGAAGGATGCAAAACTGCTATGGAAGGCTCACTAAGAAGCCTTCATCAGAATGTTTGTCAAATCATGTGCCACTACTTGAGGCCACCTTCCATTTCATAAGGAGTCAGTCCATGTAGGATTCAAACTCTTCATATGACAAGCCCTTCAAGTTCGTTTTCCAATGTCCTTGCAGCGACCTGAGCACCTGCTAACTTGAGACTACAATACCTTCAGTAGTGACATGCTCATGTGTGATAGTCCGAGGACCCATGACTCCATCTTTAGCTCTGTGTGCAATTGCACTTCCAGTTCCAAGCACCATACCTTGCACGTAATTCAAATGATCCTTCAATACTTGCTGAGGGTTGCCTTTGACAATATCCCAAACAATAACTGTATTATCCATTTGCCTGTAGGTTGTTGGAGCGTTCTACATCATAGTAAATCTTCTATGGGAAAGCTGGTACACATACAACCACGTTCTTATGCACAAGAAGCCACATCAGATTCGAGAAGCTTAGCACGTTTTGGAAGTACTTCTTCTTTCAGTTTATTCACCCTTGAGCATGCCCTATATTTTTTTCTTTCAACTCTTTGCGAGACATTATTTCCACGGTTCACTATACAGAAAAATCTTCTTTAAATATTGAAAGAAGATCTCGATGATGAGAATGAGATTTTAGCGGGGCATCACATGCTTCTCATCGATGCACATATTCAACGGTCCGGTTCAGCTGGAATCTCTGAAGTTCAAGATTGATCAATCCGATATCAAAGGCCAAACAACATGGATGCAGTCAATCAGTATCCTTCTGCAAAAAATGTGGAATTCCCTCAAGGCACAACAGAGAACAACCTCTCTGATTGTAAATAAGCGCCCTTTATCTGTTGCCTCCTCTCTGCAACAAATTTATCTTAGTGTATTCTTCCCTTTTGAGCTGGTCCTTATTCACTTCGGAAGCTCAGAGCATCCAACAAGCGCAAACCTCTCTGAGAGGTTTTTCTCCGAAACAAAGAAGCAGACCATGCCTCCTTCCCTTCCGACTCATGCTTTTTGACTGTTCCCCCAATATATCTTGTTCAGAGCGAGAGCAAGGAGCTGAAAAGCTAGAACCCGCAAGAGAAGCTTCCTCCTCGATATCGATGCCCCCAAAAATCCCCTTCTTCGGGAAGAGTTTCGCTGTCGCCTCCTTCTGCCTTGAGCATACAGGGCCAGAAGAAAAAAAATCCTCTGCTCATCAGTCCTCGAACCCCTAGTGAACGGCTTCTTCCTACTTTCTAACTTCAAAAAAAATCTTCAATTCCTTTCTGCTTCAGCAGAGCTATATCCTTCCCCCCTTTACACACACGAAAATTGTAGCCTTCCTTGCATTTAGTTTTTTTCCCTCCGTTCCCCTTCCAAAACATGTAGCCCATATTTGAAGTTGTGGAACATTCACTTAAACTTCCACAAAAGGACTCATTTGACTTATTTGATTCCCATGGTAGGTATAGCTTGAATCAAGAAATTCTTGGTGAGTACGGCCTTAACGTCGAGATGCAATGCTACCTCTGATATTTGTGGAAGTGGGCAGAGCTGGGAATTACATTGCTGCTGGCGACACATCCACAAGCCGATTACATATTATGGTCTGTTCTTGAGGCTCCCCACATTTTCCATACATAATCACAAGGGTGTTTAAAATAAGAATATTTACAACAATGCCTCTACATAGAGAGTCCTTATGTAATGCGTCTCCTATTTCAAGTGAAAGACCAGGTATAGCATCCTCTTTAGTCGTTTCAAAAGAATTGCAAGCTTGGATTTCAGATCGCGACCACATCCACCCCCTCTAAACCTGTGCATCCTCCGGATGCGCCACCATCGATCTCGGTATCTGCAAATCATTGTGCAAATTCAAGTACATGGGTTTAAACAGATGTGCCTATGCACGGCCATGTAATGGGCCCTACATATGCATACTCTAGGTGCATGGGGAAACAACATGGCGCAGATAAGGGAGTTATCAGGCATTCGATGATGAGGCTTCATACTCAAATTGAACTCACATTTTCATCATGGATATACAGTTCAATTCAAGTGCAATCACTCGTGCAACTACGGGTTTTAAAAATACTTGTGCTCTTTATATTTCATTTATACATGTGTTAGGTGCATGAAGGGAAACAAAATGGTGCGAAAAATTAAGGTTTTATGGCATCTAAGCAAAGAAGCTCACATCACTCTCAATTCCACTCTCTTACAGATGCAATCACACCAAAACTTGATTTATTATTTTTCAATGATATTTACCTATCTAATTGTGCAGATGGACGTGCCTCTAGGGAATTTCAAAGACGTGTTTTCTATACATTTTTACATGCATATTTGGCATGCAATGCATCTCAAAGATGGTGCAAAGAAAAGATCAGGGTTAAAGGAGGAAAGCTAGATAAAATGTTTTCCACAACTTCATTCTTTGTTTACCATTCCATTGTCTCCGCTTGATCATTTCCTGCACTCATAGAAACTAAACCAATCATGAGAAACATCAAATCATATGACACAATATGTACATGCAATCCATGAAAAAAACTTCAGGAAACCATTTGCAATAAAACATAAACATGCAGCTTGAAAGTGATTGCCTCCTATACAATTTATCAAAACTCTAGATCTTCGATCAGCTCCATATCAACACCTGTTCTCAAAACCTCATAAGAGAAATTAGTAGCATCACATTCCATAATCATATATTGAAAAACTTCATTTATTTGAGCATCGAAAACATTTATTTGAATTATATTGACTTTATACCTTTCATCCAACAAGCATTCATCACCATAAGCATTCCCAATTTAATTCCTTTCCTTTTAATTTTTATTTGTTTTTTTGTATCTATCTATCAGAAAGATCATCATATTGTCGCTCAAACTCTTCTTTGATCTCGAGAATCGGCTGGTCTTTGGGCATATGAACCCACCTCAAGAAAGATCTACGAGTCACTTTATCATAGTCCTCTTGCATAAACCGCATGAGGAGTATCGCTTTGTATCGAGGCCATGTCGTTTGATTTATTTGCATTATTTGATCTCGCACGTCGTATCCCGACACATAGATAAAGTTTTCACATAGTTCTTTTTCCATCATCGGACTTAATCTGACACCTAGGTATTTGGCCTCGAGTTCATATTCTTTGCAGAACTTGGATATATTTTTGCCATCGAAAAACCCGCATCGCTTGATTAATCGGTCATGAAGCGAGTGGATGGCTTTTTGACGCCTATCCTCTTTTTGAAAGCGTAGGAATTGAGCTAGGATATCTTCCATTTTGATTATGCTAATTCCTATGGCTCTATAACTTACTCACCCCCTCCTTTCACGTCGGGTTCACCAGGTATGTCGCAGGGTTTTTCGGAAAGGAGGTTGGACCATATGACAGTACAAACGCACTGAAATGGTATTTGGATCTAGTACATTACTATGGAATCACTGCGTGATATCATTAAAGTTGTGAGAATCAACAACGTTAAGATCTTTTTCTTCATTCTTTGAAATTAAAAGTTGCATTCTCATTTTTTCACAATTCATCAAAGGTCACAATAAAATAATGAGAAAATACAAGGAAACGGGTATGTTATTCCTCCCTGAATAATCTTCTCTAAGTTGCAACTTTTTGAGAATGGTTTCTTTCGTAGTAGACTGAAAAACAATTATAAGAACTTTTAAGGAAAGTAATTTTATTGCAACATAACGTCTGCCTATATATACATTAATATTTGACCACATGACTCGTGCAAGAACATGTCTCTACAGTAGGCATATCCTCAAATTCTGCTGAAGAAGGAGCCCCTTTTTCAATTGACAACATAGCTCTCTCTTTCTAAGTACAAGTCAACACACACAACATATGCCATAAATGCACAATTCTCATACTCAAACAATCACTAAAGAATTTCTTATCATCACTATTTCTTTCTTTTCATGATAAAAAAAAGGTTTCAATTCCACAAAAGCTATGTTCGATATCTGACTCAACCATAGATGTGTTAATCACATTATTCGCGATTGTTATGGATGGCAAATGGGAATGAAAAATGGAGCGCTGAAATGCATCTCGTATTGGAAAATTTATACACAAAAGCCCATGTATACGGTAGCATGCACAAGTTTTTCTCAGCAGCATCAACAGTTCTGAAGAAAGATTTGAAATTAATCCCTTGAATGTGTGTTTAATATCTTCCTCCTCTAAAGTTTCGTAATACTTTCCTTCATGGATCCTTTAATATATTTCGATTGTAACAGGAAACTCTCAAACAAGAAACTCTTGAACATGCAACAATCAAAACAACAACATATGTACAAAATGAGTAATTTCCTACTCGAAATTAATCAATATGTAAGTTGAAGTCCACTCCATGAACTCTGTGCATCCAAGTTTCAAACCTATCAGGCTATCAATTTGTAAATTCAAAGGTTGAAAAATCTTACAGTATCCTTAAAGCCCTCATTTAGCACATCCATTGTTTGCAGAGTTAACTCCTCACTTACAGCAACAAACTCGGAAGTAAACATGTGCAGCGCAAGATTACATAGCTCAAGGAAACTCCAAATGAGAAATATTGCTCCAAAACTATAGTTTATTGTCCGAACACCCTTATACACGACATCACTTATACATCGATGAAGAGAAGGATGCAAAACTACTATAGCAGGCTCGCTAAGAAGCCTTCATTAGAATGTTTGTCAAATCATGTGCCACTACTTGAGGCCACCTTCCATTTCATAAGGAGTCAGTCCATGTAGGATTCAAAGTCTTCATATGACAAGCCCTTCAAGTTCGTTTTCCAATGTCCTTGCAGCGACCTGAGCACCTGCTAACTTGAGACTGCAGGACCTTCAGTAGTGACATGCTCATGTGTGATAGTCCGAGGACCCATGATTCCATCTTCAGCTCTGTGTGCAATTGCACTTCCAGTTCCAAGCACCATACCTTGCACGTAATTCAAATGATCCTTCAATACTTGCTGAGGGCTGCCTTTGACAATATCCCAAACAATAACTGTATTATCCATTTGCCTGTAGGTTGTTGGAGCGTTCTACATCATATTAAATCTTCTATGGGAAAGCTGATACACATACAACCACGTTCTTATGCACAAAAAGCCACATCAGATTCGAGAAGCTTAGCACATTTTGGAAGTACTTCTTCTTTCAGTTTATTCACCCTTGAGCATGCCCTATATTTTTTTCTTTCAACTCTTTGCGAGACATTATTTCCACGGTTCACTATACAGAAAATTCTTCTTTAAATATTGAAAGAAGATCTCGATGATGAGAATGTGATTTCAGCGGGGCATCACATGCTTCTCATCGATGCACATATTCAACGGTCCGGTTCAGCTGGAATCTCTGAAGTTCAAGATTGATCAATCCCATATCAAAGGCCAAACAGCATGGACACAGTCAATCAGTATCCTTCTGCAGAAAATGTGGAATTCCCTCAAGGCACAACAGAGAACAACCTCTCTGATTGTAAATAAGCGCCCTTTATCTGTTGCCTCCTCTCTGTAACAAATTTATCTTAGTGTATTCTTCCCTTTTGAGCTGGTCCTTATTCACTTCGGAAGCTGAGAGCATCCAACAAGCGCATCCCTCTCTGAGAGGTTTTTCTCTAAAACAAAGAAGCAGACCATGCCTCCTTCCCTTCCGACTCATGCTTTCTGACTGTTCCCCCAATATATCTTGTTCAGAGCGAGAGCAAGGAGCTGAAAAGCTAGAACCCGCAAGAGAGAGCTTCCTCCTCGATATCGATGCCCCCAAAAATCCCCTTCTTCGGGAAGAGTTTCGCTGTCGCCTCCTTCTGCCTTGAGCATACAGGGCCAGAAGAAAAAAAATCCTCTGCTCATCAGTCCTCGAACCCCTAGTGAACGGCTTCTTCCTACTTTCTAACTTCAGCAGAGCTATATCCTTTCTCGCTTCAGCAGAGCTATATCCTTCCCCCCTTTACACACACGAAAACTGTAGCCTTCCTTGCATTTAGTTTTTTTCCCTCCGTTCCCCTTCCAAAACATGTAGCCCATATTTGAAGTTGTGGAACATTCACTTAAACTTCAACAAAAGGACTCATTTGACTTATTTGATTCCCATGGTAGGTATAGCTTGAATCAGGAAATTCTTGGTGAGTACGGCCTTAACGTCGAGATGCAATGCTACCTCTGATATTTGTGGAAGTGGGCAGAGCTGGGAATTACATTGCTGCTGGCGACACATCCACAAGCCGATTACATATTATGGTCTGTTCTTGAGGCTCCCCACATTTTCCATACATATTCACAAGGGTGTTTAAAATAAGAATATTCACAGCAATGCCTCTACATAGAGAGTCCTTATGTAATGCGTCTCCTATTTCAAGTGAAAGACCAGGTATAGCATCCTCTTTAGTCGTTTCAAAAGAATTGCAAGCTTGGATTTCAGATCGCGACCACAACGCCTCAGTAGCCATGGATGAATCCTGCTGGGGAGCGGAAGACACCATAGATGAAGATCGAGAACGCGGTCACAAAAGTACTGCAACCACAGAGAGCAAGGTTCTATCAAGGGAACTCTATAGCGAACATATATAAAACAGCAGAAAAACATCCAAACCGAGAGTTCTTAACCCAAAATTTGGTTTCGGCATGCTCAATTACCCTAAAAACGACTGCTAAAATGGCAAAAATGGAGGGCTACAGGAGTAAGTACAATTGGATATAAATAAGAGAAAATTTAAGAGGAAAAAGAAAGACTAACCAAAATAAAAAGAATTATATATATAAAAAAACTAATATACAATACTGAATGGAAATATATACGAAATAAAAAATAAAAACAAATAAATAATTAATTTGTAAATAAAATAAAAGAATAATAATAATAATAAAATAAAAATATATAAAAAAAATAAAAAGGAAATAAGAAAATTTAAAAATAAAAAAAAAAGAAAAAAATACCTGGAAATCGCCGAGCCGCTTTGTGTGCATAAGGAAGGGAAGATGTAGTTATATATAGGGGGGGGGGGCTGTCAGAACCGGGGGCGGGGGGGGGGGGGGGAGGGGGGGCTGTCAGAACCGGGGGCAGGGGAAGGGGGGTGGGGGGGGGGGAAAGGGGGGGGGGGGGGATTGTTTTTTTTTTTTTTGGAGCAAAAAGCAAGAAAACGCCCTTGGGGCCTTTTTTTTTTTGAAAAATAACCCAAAAATAGAAAAAAATGAAGGAAAAATTAAAAAAAAGCCTAAAAATGGCCAAAAATTCTGAAAAAATTCTCATGAAATTTTCCACAGGGCTAGGCCCAATTTCTTTCATCAAACTACAGAGAGCCTCCTTTTATTCCTTCTATTTGGCAAGCAAATGACATCGGAAAGGGATAAAAAATGCTAGAAAAATGCTAAAATTGCTTGAAAAATTTCCAAAAATACCCAAAAGTTTTACGTTTGCAGAGGTTATGAAACGCCTTCTAGGTTTGCTAAAAACACTAGGAACAAGAATGAAATTGATAAAGAAAACTACTAAAACTGAGCAAAATGAGATGAGAAAGCTATGTACAACCTGGACAGATTTTGCAGTTCCAGGTGATCCATACTTCTTCAAGTGTGTTGATGATATGCCTTGAGCCTTGATATGCTGACCAGTGGCAAGGCCTCTCCTTTCAACGTCTCTAACTCCACAGCACCCCAATTTAGCATTATTTTGACTCTATAAGGTCCTTCCCAATGTGGAAGCCATTTTCCTCTCAATTGTGTATGAAGATGAGGTCTATGGAGAAGAACTAACATGCGTGCTTCAATGTTGTTGTTCCACAGATGTCGATCATGTGCCTCCTTCCTCTTCATCTGAGTCTCTATCAATTGTTTTGTTGCTAGTAGACAAATCTCGTCCACTTTATGTAGTGCTCCGAGCCTCTGAGAGACATCACAATCCTTCTTGCCCTGCATGAATGCTATCTTAGGTGATCCATGTAAAAATTCGAAGGGCTCAATGGGCAATATGCCATAAACCAGTTGGAATGGAGAATATCCCGTGGCCTCTTTGTAGGCTAACCTGTATGCCCATAGGGTACCTTGATAAGCAATGCCCCAGGAAGTGGGATGTAACATACACTCCTTTATTAACATTGAGATTAAAACCTTATTTGTCGATTCAGCCTGTCCATTGGCTCTTGGATAGTAAGCACAGGAGGTCCTATGTAGAATTCTATACCTGTTGAAAATTTCCTGCAGGACTTTATTGACAAAAATGGGAACTCTGATCTGTACAAATTTTAAGTGGACATCCAAACCTGCAAATGATGCTACTGTAAATGAAATCAGCAACAGTTTGGGCAGTGCAGTCTGGGGAGGCAATAGCTTCAGCCCACTTTGTCGCATAATCTGTAGCTATCAAGAGATATTTCTCTCTTTTTGGAATCACGAGAGGGTAGATGGGCCCTACAAAATCTAGCCCCCACTTCTAAAATGGTTGCCAGGAAGTGGAAACAATCAAGGGGTTATGCCTCTGCTTTGTTGGCTTAGGTCCACACCTCTGGCAAACGTCACATGCCTTTGCCCATTCATCTGCATCCTTAAATAGTGTAGGCCACCATAGACCAGCATCCAGTATCCTCTGACTCATAATATGCCCTGGAAGGTGCCCACCACCTATTCCTTCATGTGCAGAGTGAAGGACTTCCCTCACTTCTTCTTCTTCCAAACACTTCCTAAACAAATGAGCATCTAGAAAATCATCATTGATTCCACTAGCTTGATTCATCATATTGATTCTGGATAGGTGATCCGCCATAACATTTTCTTTACCTGGTCTATGGACTACAGAAAAATCAAACTCTTGGAACAACAATAACCACCTCCATATTCTACCAGTGGCTTGTGGTTTGTTGAGCAAGTATTTTAGTGGTTGGTGATCTGTTATAATAATAAATTTTACTCCCAGTAAGTAATGATGGAATTTTTGGACAACAAAAACCATTGCTAGGGCTTCCCTTTCTGTAGTACTGTAATTCCTTTCAGCCTTGGTCAAGATTCTACTGGCATATTGAATTGGTCTGTCCACTTTAAATTCTTCACTGGGTTGGGTCAGAATTGCCCCCACTGCATAGGCACTGGCATCTACATGTATATGAAAGATTTTTGACCACTCAGGTGTGATCAAAATAGGAGCAGACACTAACCTTGCCCGTAATGTTTGATATGCTTTTTCCTCCTCTTCTTCCCATTTAAAAGGTACTTCCTTACCTGTAAGTCTAGCCAGTGGTCTGGCTATCTCTGCATACATTTTTATAAACCTTCTATGGTATCCAGTATGCCCCAAGAAACTCTGAATCTCTTTAGGAGATTTAGGTTTAGGCAACTTTAATATAGAAATGGGTTTGTCAAGATCTGGGGCCATACCTTTAGCCGACACCACATGTCCTAAGAGAGTTCCTTCTGTCACAAGGAAATGACATTTGTTTGGATTGAGCTTTAGCTTAGTCTCCCTGCATCTTTTGAAAACATTTTGCAGCTGCCTCAAGTGATGGTCCAAACAATCTAGAGGAGTTTCTTTGTGAGAACCTAAAAATGAAGAGAAGTCATCCATGAAGATTCTAAGTGATTCCAGCAATAGGGGGCCAAAAATGAGATTGACCGTTCTGTTAAAGGTGGCTGGAGCATTTTTGAGCCCAAATGGCATTTTTACATACACATATGTTCCCCAAGGTGTGATAAAAGCAATCTTTTCACGATCCTCTGGGTGTATTGATATTTGATTATAGCCACTAAATCCATCCATAAAGCTTATAATGCATGCCCAACCACTTCTTCAATGACCTGCTCTGCAAAAGGCATTGGGAAACCATCCGGAATGGTCACCTTGTTGAGTGCTCTAAAGTCAACAAAAATTCTGATTTTATTAGTATTCTTCTTTGGTACTATAACCATAGGTGAGAGCCACTCTGAGTGTTCTACAGGAATGATGATTCCTGCATCCTCCATCTTCTGTATTTCCATATAGACAGCTTCAGCATATTTTGGATTAAGTCTATAACTCTTCCCTCTTATGGGTTTGGCTCCATCAACAAGAGGGATTCTGTGCTCTCCATAAGTTGCAGGCACTCCTTCTAAGTCTTTATAATGCCAGGCAAAAACATCTGTATAATGGGTCAAGAATGATTTTACCTTTTCAAGGAGCCCTGGGTGGCTCCACATCCAAGTGGCCACAAAAACTGGCCGATTATTATCTTGAGTGCCTAATTGTATTTCTTGGACATGATTTCTCTCTACCATATTATCTTTGTGCTCATCTTCTACCTTGTCTTCTTCTACTAGCTTTTCGTGCATTGGTTCATAAGCAGGTGTATTTTGGACTTCAATGTGTTCCTCCTTGTCCTGCATCCATCCTGCAGGAATTCCTTGAATTGGGAAAGAACATTCTTCACTAGAATTTTTCACCTTGCCTTTAGCTTCAGTAACCTCCTTATCTGTGGTTGTCATATCCTCCTCCAAGTTGTATTTGAGGGGTGTCTTCCTGCCCCTTCTGTGGTCTGTGATGGGCTCTCCCAATCCATCAACTTGGACTTTCTCCTTATCTTCACCATAACCTTCAGTCGTGCAATAATTATTAAGAAAAATTCCAAAACAAGAGGAAGAGTTGCCTGCTTGGAGCCAATTTAGAATATCCTCTTCTTCCTCGAAATCTATTTGGGGTTGATCCTCCGATTCTGTTTCCATGCATATACCAATTGTCTGCATCATGCTAGTGTTTCCTTGATTATCTGGGCCCTCTTCTAAATGAATCTGTGTCAGCTCTTGCCCTTTCTTTTGTACCCACATAGTGTCCTTGCCCCAATCATGAATGACACTTGCATGCCTCAGCCATGGTCGTCCAATTAAGAGGGGAAATCCTCCTTCAACCTAGGGCAATCTTAAAACCACAAAATCCAGAATGAATAGATTACCTTGTACTTCAAGTGGAACTTTTGGGATCACTCCCAAGGGCCTTACTTTGCTCTGATCTGCCAAAGTAACAGTGAAATTTGCAGGCCTTGAAGGGTGGAGTCTAGTCTTTTCCATTGTATGTTCAGGCATCAAGTTAATGCCAGAACCACCATCCACAATAACTCCTTGAAATTCATGACCTTGGATAGATACTATCAGCCGAGGACTTTTATAATCTGTAAGGGGTGCTTCCCCTACAATTTTTCCTTTATGTAAAACAGCAGTCTTTGCCACCAAACTTGTAGTGGAAGCTTCATCAATTATCTGCAATAACTCTGACCTGAATTTCCCATCCATCTTTATTAAATAAAAAATACTAACCTCCTTTTTCATGGACTTGAGTAGTTTTGAAGCCTCTGATTCCTTGAGAGCATGGGCTCCAGTTGACTTATCAAACTCCTCATGAGCCCTGTTGAAGGCATGCCCAATGGCATCACTGGTGCATATGAGATCTCCTTTTTGACTTGTATCTGCACCTGTGGTGACTTTATCTTCAAATGGTTCTCTATTTTGATTTTATTCCTTAATCTTTGACCCTTGTCCTATGTCTGCTTGAGCCTTCCCCTTGCTTCTTGTCTGCACACTCAAAGATTCTATTTCTTCTAATTGCAGCACCCTGGTAGATGGTGATGGCTCATTGACCAGATCACACACTTCTTCTTTGTGCACCGAAATCATTTGAATATGAGGCCCGGATGAAGAGGCTTGATTCTTAGGACAACAATTTGTATAATGGTCTCTTGCCTCAGGGTAGTTCCTGCAAGGAGGGGCATTTTCTGGTAGGGTGCACCTACTTTGATAGTGCCCGCATTCTCCACATCTGAAACAGATGATTGGCCTCCTAGGCCCATTTCCAAAGTTATTCCTCTGTCTAGGATTATAATTGTTACCTTAATTTGGTGCAGCAGCCATCACATTTGCTGGTGTTGGGGGTCCTCCTTGTGTCCAGTATGTCGTTGCAGGCATCCCTCTTGATTGGTATTTATGGGCCTCATGGCCAACTTTCCTACATAATTGACAAGGCACACTTAACAGAGAACATTCACTTACTATGTGACCTTGGTTGCTGCACATGGAACACCAAAGTCCACTCTTGATGCCACCTCCTTTGAGCTCTTGCAACTCCTGTCGCAGCTGAGCCAATTCCTCTGCCTGGGCCTCCTCCTCCTTTTGGAGCTTTAGTGCTTCAATCTCCCTTCTCAACTGAGCAACAGCATTCTCCTCCTCTTTGTAGGGCTTATTTCCTTTTAAGACCTCCAACTCTTTCCTTAGCTGGATCACTGGATCCTCCATTTCTGTACCATATGTTGGTTGGGAAGAAGTTGCTCCATATTGGTACCTTATCTGCTCCAAGCGTGTGGCTGTGCTGATGAACTCCTCTATGGAGGCTGTAGGTAACACTAATTCCTTTATTTTGCATTGGGTAGCCATTGGTAGGGGCTTAGCCAACCATTTCTTAACAAAAAAATCGTGTGGTGGATCTGGCAATTTAGCCATTAGTGCTTTGGCCCTAGTCACAAACTCTGGGAACTTTTCTCCTGGACCCAATCTCAAATTTTCTAATTCTTCTATGATAATCTCCGCAGTGTTGCCATGCTGGAACTGATTTTTAAATGCATCTTTCATCACATCCCAAGTGTTAAAATGGTTTTCAGCAAACTGGCTGAACCACTTATCAGCTAATCCCTCTAATGTGGCAGGGAAGAGAATAAAAAAGGCATCCTCCCTACCCATTAGGCCTCTAGTCTTACATAGTGCCAAAAACCTTCTAATGTGTTCATCCGGATCCTCCTGAGCTAGGCCTTTGAAAGAAGGAAACTTTATATTTAATCTAGAGAGTAAAGTTTCCAAGTCTACCTGACCCGCCATGCTCTTGACTGATGATGTTGAAGACAGTGGACTGGAGGACCTTCTAACAACCTTCCTTCTTGTTTGCTTGCAAGTGACCCTCAATGTTTGGGACCGTGTTGCGGTCATGAGCAGCTCATAGCCCACTGAATATGAGACACTTGATAAGAATATTTACCTTTTGTTTGATGAAGTTACACTGTGGTTCTGTCGACACTTGATCTCTTCTATGCTTTGCACTTGCACTACAACATATCGAGGGTATACCGAGGTTGCTACCGAGGCAAATGAACGGGCGTGAATTCTTCGCGATGTCGGTGTTGTAGTCAGTGTAGGCGTTGGAACCAAAGCGCCAGTGTGGTCGCCGGTATAAGCGTCGGTATAGGCGTCGGTATTTGCGTCGAAAATACTGACGCTTATACCGACGCCAATATCGACGTCCACTGGGTGTACCTGCGCATATACTGACGACCATAGTGGACCTACCGACGCGTATACCGACGACCATACCTGCACAATTTTTTTTGAACAGAGTGTGTTGTCTTTTGCTAGAGCATGATGTTGTTTAGCAAAAGACAATACACTCTGCCCAACTGAGTACATGTGTTATGTACTCTAATGACAACCAAAACATAAACTTATATGAGTAAAAATGAACAATGATTCATGTACAGAAAGTCGTATATTCCATAAATGAAAAATGTACATAAGTGTGGCAAAGCACTTCCATATAGGAATGGAATACAAAATTATGGTACATCATTGCCACATAGGAGTGTAATAAAAAATTGTGGCAATGTGACAAAACACTTCCATATAAGAACCGAATACAAAATTATGGTTCATGATTGTCGTATGCGAGTGTGATACAGAATTGTGGCATTGATCAAAATATTTACACCTACAATCTTGCAACAAAACACATGTATAAAATAAAACCAATTAACATGAAATTTATAAACAACAACTAGAAACATGAAACCAAGATATAACTTTACCTAATCAAGAATATTCTCCCATGAGACGATTGCACTGCGTCCCTCTAAGTCTTGTAACAATGCAGTCAATCCATGTCGATATCCATACGATTCTTCTTTGGAGGACGACCCACTGCCAACTCCTATAGTAAATATGCAAAATGTTAGGTGAATATACATAATATACTTAACACAAACAACTTCAATAATTAACATCATACTTACAAATTGGTAGCGCATACTGTCGTATCCGCCGCTACCTAAATGCGACGTTCCAACCGTATCTAACCGTGTGGCCGCCGCATCTCTTTTTTGACGATACCGATCAGGAGTATGTTGATGCTCATCCTGAATCGATTCCCATTCTTCGGCGTCTAGCCATACAGGCTTCGCTAAGCCTGCTTTGAAAGCATCGCAAGCTTCCGATCGCTGATGCGACATCACCTCGCGTGCTGTATGTTGTATCCAATCGGAACTCACAACAGGATTGCCAGGTGCTGGCCGGTACTCTTCATATATGCATTGTGTGATATGATTTTTAGAGTCTCTATCCTGTTCGGTCCATTTTAACATTACTGAATGACCGAATTCGATCGAGTAGAGTTGTCGTATACGTTGTCGCATTCACTTCCCCACCGCATCCATAACTGGAGCTCCATTACGGATATGATATATCTTTGATTCATCGTGATCGTGTGCACCCCATGGTGTACTTGGAGATCCCATCTGATGCAATATGAAGATCTCATCTCATCCAATGTATATATATGCATGCTTAAGCTTGTATACATATACATTCATGTATACATATGCTTGTATACATATGCATTCACATATACATATGCTTGTATACATATGCATTCACGTATAAATATGCTTGTATATGTATACATGCAGACATATACATATACATATGCTTCCTTGTATATGCTTGTATGCATATGCTTGCTTGTATACATACATGTACATATGCTTGCTTGCTTACATATGCATGCTTATATACATATGGATGCATGTATGCATATGCTTACTTGCTTACATATGCATGCTTGCTTACATATGCATGCTTGTATACATATGCTTGCTTACATATGCATGCATGCTTGTATACATATGCATACATGCATGCATACATACATGTATGTATGTATGCATGCATGTATGCATGCATGTATGCATATGCATTCATGTATGTATGTATGTATGCATGCATGTATGCATATGCATTCATGTATGCATATGCATGTATGAATGCATGAGGGATATGCATACATGCATGCATGAGGGATATGCATATGCA
Organism: Ceratopteris richardii; assembly: GCA_020310875.1. Lineage (NCBI taxonomy): Eukaryota > Viridiplantae > Streptophyta > Polypodiopsida > Polypodiales > Pteridaceae > Ceratopteris > Ceratopteris richardii. The sequence goes on along the minus strand of CM035410.1, from coordinate 120,385,687 downwards.
TTCATGCATATACATTCATGTATGCATATGCATGTATGCATGCATGCATGCATATGCATGCACGCATGCATATGCATGCACATGCATGTATGCATATGCATGCATGCACATGCATGTATGCATATGCATGCATGCATGCATGTATGCATATGCATGCATGCATGTATGCATATGCATTCATGCATGTATGCATGTGCATTCATGCATGTATGCATATGCATGCATGTATGCATCTGCATGTATGCATGTGCATGTATGCATATGCATGCTTGTATACATATGCTTGCTTACATATGCATGCATGTATACATATGCATGCATGTATACATATGCATGCATGCTTGTATACATATGCATACATGCATGCATACATACATGTATGTATGTATGCATGCATTATGCATATGCATTCATGTATGTATGTATGTATGCATGCATGTATGCATATGCATTCATGTATGCATATGCATTCATGTATGCATATGCATTCATGTATGCATATGCATTCATGTATGCATATGCATGTATGAATGCATGAGGGATATGCATACATGCATGCATGAGGGATATGCATATGCATTCATGCATATGCATTCATGTATGCATATTCATGTATGCATGTATGCATATGCATGCATGTATGCATATGCATGCATGTATGCATATGCATGTATGCATATGCATTCATGTATGCATACGCATTCATGTATGCATACGCATTCATGTATGCATACGCATTCATGTATGCATATGCATTCATGTATGCATATGCATGCATGCATGTATGCATATGCATTCATGTATGCATATGCATTCATGTATCCATGTATGCATGTATCCATGTATGCATGTATCCATGTATGCATGTATGCATGTATGCATGTATGCATATGCATTCATGTATGCATATGCATTCATGTATGCATATGCATGCATGCATGTATGCATATGCATTCATGTATGCATATGCATGCATGCATGTATGCATATGCATTCATGTATCCATGTATGCATGTATCCATGTATGCATGTATGCATGCATGTATGCATGTGCATTCATGCATGTATGCATGTGCATTCATGCATGTATGCATGTGTATGCATGCATGTATGCATATGCATTCATGTATGCATATGCATGCATGCATGTATGCATATGCGGGCATGCATGTATGCATATGCATTCATGTATGCATATGCATGTATGCATATGCATGGATGTATGCATGCATGCATGTATGCATTCATGCATGCATGCATGTATGCATATGCATTCATGCATGTATGCATGTGCATGCATGCATGTATGCATGTGTATGCATTCATGTATGCATATGCATTCATGTATGCATATGCATTCATGTATCCATGTATGCATGTATCCATGTATGCATGTATCCATGTATGCATGCATGAATGTATGGATGCATGTATGCATATGCATTCATGCATGTATGCATGTGCATTCATGCATGTATGCATGTGCATTCATGCATGTATGCATGTGTATGCATGCATGTATGCATATGCATTCATGTATGCATATGCATGCATGCATGTATGCATATGCATTCATGTATGCATATGCATGTATGCATGTATGCATGCATGTATGCATATGCATTCATGCATGCATGCATGTATGCATATGCATTAATGCATGTATGCATGTGCATGCATGCATGTATGCATGTGTATGCATTCATGTATGCATATGCATGTATGCATATGCATGTATGCATATGCATGTATGCATATGCATGTAATCATATGCATGTATGCATGTATGCATGTATGCATATGCATGTATGCATGTATGCATGTATGCATATGCATGTATGCATGCATGCATGCATGTATGCATTCATGCATGCATGTATGCATTCATGCATGCATGCATGCATGCATGTATGCATGCATGCATGTATGCATGCATGTATGCATGCATGTATGCATGCATGTATGCATATGCATTCATGCATGTATGCATTCATGCATGCATGCATGCATGTATGCATGTGTATGCATGCATGTATGCATATGCATTCATGTATGCATATGCATGTATGCATGTATGCATATGCATGTATGCATATGCATGCATGCATGCATGTATGCATATGCATTCATGCATGTATGCATGTGCATTCATGCATGTATGCATATGCATGTATGCATGTATGCATATGCATGTATGCATGTATCCATATGCATGTATGCATGTATCCATATGCATGTATGCATGTATGCATGCATGCATGCATGTATGCATGTGCATTCATGCATGTATGCATGTGCATTCATGCATGTATGCATGTGCATTCATGCATGTATGCATGTGCATTCATGCATGTATGCATGTGTATGCATGCATGTATGCATGTGCATTCATGCATGTATATGCATTCATGTATGCATATGCATGTATGCATGTATGCATGCATGCATGCATATATGCATGTGCATTCATGCATGTATGCATGTGCATTCATGCATGTATGCATGTGCATTCATGCATGTATGCATATGCATGTATGCATGTATCCATATGCATGTATGCATGTATGCATGCATATGCATTCATATATGCATATGCATGTATGGATGTATGCATATGCATGCATGCATGTGCATTCATGCATGTATGCATATGCATGCATGTATGCATATGCATATCCCTCTCTCTCGCTGTCTCTCTCTCTCTCTCAAACAAAAATAAAGAGAGAAGATATTAGAAAACAAAAATATAAAGAGAGAAGATATTAGAAAACAAAATATAAAGAAAGATAAAAGAGTGATATATGTTATACATACATTGATGTAATTTTTGTAATTCCACTTGAAGTGCTTCTTTGTCGAATTTCCAAAGCTTTGATGCCAAATTCTCTTGCGAAACCAAACAAAGAACATATTAGGAAAACCAAAACTTCAGATCTATAAAGATAGAGGTCTGTATAAAGAGAGAGAGAGAGAGGGAGAGAGAAAGAGGGAGGGAGAGAGAAAGAGGGAGAGAGATGGAGAGAGAGTGAGAGAGAGAGAGGGAGAGAGAGAGAGAGATAGTGAGAGAGAGGGAGGGAGAGAGAGAGAGAGAGAGGGAAGGGAGGGAGAGAGGGAGAGAGAGAGAGAGGATGACAAATAGAGTTCTGCTCTGCTGTTGGCGTGCGCGAACCCGAAAGGAGAAGTTCTACATTCGAAATGCTCAGAATGATGAATTTTGGGTTCGGGCCCAGTGAAAAAGAGAGTGTCGGTATATGCGTCGGTAGTTTCAGCAAATTAATGATGCATATACCGACGCTGTGATTCCGAGGCAGCGCAGATGTGATTCCGAGGCAACGCAACTTTCCCAAATTTCCTGAGGGGTATACCAACCAGCTGCACGTCGGTACACTGACCGTCGGTATTCCCTCGATATGTTGTAGTGTTGGTTTCTCCTAAGCTCAAATGTCCTTGGAGGTCCCACCCTACGTGCCAAATTTTGTTGGGGGGAAATGCACAATCACACAGAGTGCTCAATTACAAAATACCCAATATCCCAAAGTCTTCTTGCCACCGGCCTCCTCTGCACCAGATCTCCACCTGCTTCAAGCTTATCCTTGTGCACACCTTGCACCAAGCTTCCACTAAGGGGAAGGAATGAATACCTTCTGTCGGCACGCGCACACTGCAAAGAGACCTTGAGATCCTTGGCTTCCACATTGGGAAGGACCTTATAGAGTCAAAACAATGCTAAATTGGGGTGCTGTGGCGTTAGAGACGCTGAAAGGAGAGGCCTTGCCACTGGTCAACATATCAAGGCTCAAGGCCTATCATCAACACACTTGAAGAAGTATGGATCACCTGGAACTGCAGAATCTGTCCAGGTTGTACATAGCTTTCTCATCTCATTTTGCTCAGTTTTAGTAGTTTTCTTTATCAATTTCATTCTTGTTCCTGGTGTTTTTAGCAAACCTAGAAGGCATTTCATAACCTCTGCAAACGTAAAACTTTTGGGTATTTTTGGAAATTTTTCTAGCAATTTTAGCATTTTTCTGGCATTTTTTATCCCTTTCCGATGTCATTTTCTTGCCAAATAAGAGGAATAAAAGGAGGCTCTCTGTGGTTTGATGAAAGAAATTGGGCCTAGCCCTGTGGAAAATTTCATGAGAAAATTTTCAGAATTTTTGGCCATTTTTAGGCATTTTTTTGGATTTTTCCTTCATTTTTTTCTATTTTTGGGTTATTTTTCAAAAAAAAAAGGCCCCCAGGGCGTTTTCTTGCTTTTTGCTCCCCCCTCCCCCCCCCTCCCCCCCCCCCCCCCCATATATAACCACATCTTCCCTTCCTCATGCACACAAAGCGGCTTGGCGATTTCCAGGTATTTTTTTCTTTTTTTGTTTATTTTTTAATTTTCTTATTTCCTTTTTTTTATATTTTTATTTTATTATTATTATTATTCTTCTTTTATTTTATTTACAAATTAATTATTTATTTGTTTTTATTTTTTATTTCGTATATATTTCCATTCAGTATTGTATATTAGTTTTTTTTATATATATAATTCTTTTTTATTTTGGTTAGTCTTTCTTTTTCCTCTTAAATTTTCTCTTATTTATATCCAATTGTAATTACTCCTGTAGCCCTCCGTTTTTGCCATTTTAGCAGTCGTTTTTAGGGTAATTGAGCATGCCAAAACCAAATTTTGGGTTAAGAACTCTCGGTTTGGATGTTTTTCTGCTGTTTTATATATGTTTGCTATAGAGTTCCCTTCATAGAACCTTGCTCTGTGTGGTTGCAGTACTTTTGTGACCGCGTTCTTGATCTGCATGTATGGCGTCTTCCGCTCCCCAGCAGGATTCGTCCATGGCTACCGAGGCGTACTCGAAACTTGCTCCTTCTGCCTTAGCTTTCGGTCCTCTCCATCCCGAGGTAGGCCCCCTACTTCATATGACCTCATCCAAGTCCGCCCCTCTGGCCTCCACCCCGACTGTCCCTGTCGCCACCCTACACCCCGCCCCTAGGGGCCCCTTCCCCTCCATAATCCACTCCATCCCTCGCACACCAGTTCCACGCCATACTACCCCTTCCACCCCTACCCATTTGCATGGTAGTCAGCCTTTTGCGGTTTCACTTCCATGCTTCTCCCTCTTCGGTTCCTCGTTGTATAGCCCCGGGACCCTTCCCCCTAGTCTTCACCTTCCTGTTGCAGCTACCACAGCCGTGCCGACGCACTCAGATGGTTCTAGTGGCCACCCCGCCCGCAGCTCCGGTAGCCATTCTACCTCTACTATTCCCCGTCCACCGTCGTCATCCATCGTTGACCATAGAGACTCTTTGGCGACTGACCTCCCTCCTCTTATCCGAGGCAGAGGGGTCCGATATTCGCACAGCGCTGCTTGACTTCCCTCATTTTCCATTTGGTTCGCTGACCCCTGCGGTCATAGCTGCAGGCATAGGTTCGAGCCTCTCTTCGTTTCATGCTCCACCGACACTCTACTCGGGGTTATCTCGGGAAGATACCGTCGCTTTCTGCATATCATTATATGGCGTTGATGCCATGCCCACACAGTACCAGCTCGCCATCCTTCATTCATTCATTTTCTTCTTCTTATTTCGTAGTCCCTCCTCGGACCTTCCATTACACGACATCCATATAGCTGACCCTCTTTTCTGTTTTTTACATGGCCGCCCTTTTCCCTATGGCACACTCATGTTCCAATCATTCCTCCTTCGCTCCTGACGATTCCATGATGCCCTCTGTCGTGGCACTCGTTCACTCTCCGTTTATTCTGCCCCGGTTTTAGCTTGGCTATTCCATCTGCCTGGTACACACACCATAGCATCCAGCCATTGTCTTGACCCTTCTCATCTTACACATTCTATTGCCCATTCTCCCCACCCCCCCTCAGACGACCATCGTATTGCCCTTAGCCCCTAGCCCTCTTCTGCCGCCACCTCCTTCCATGGCAGCCTCCACTCCACCTCCCGCTCGGAGAGTCCGTACCCGGTTGATGGATTCTTTTCCCACCTCTGTCCCTGCCCCCACCATTCCGTCACCCTCCCCGACCGGCGCCTCACAGCCTCCTCCATCTCCTGCCATCTCCATTGAGTCTTCCTCCACCTCCCATCCTCATCCGTCGCCTCCGGCTTCTCCCACTTACCCCCAGTCTACTCTGGCCCCACCCCCACCACCACCCTACTCGCAGCCTTCCATCCCTACTTCGGCCGCACCCCCACCACCACCCACCTCGCAGCCTTCTATCCCTAATAGCCTCGACGATGATCCACCTTTCTTGGGCCTACTTCGTGATGCGAGCGTAGTAGCGAGTGATGGAGCCGATGCTGCCCGTCTCTCCCTTGATTTTGTATCCGCGACAGCTGCGCTACATCAGCAGTATGCTCTGACGATCGATCGCATTCGTGCTACTGCAGCGGCTCAGTGGTAGACGTCGCGCGATGCGTTGCGGGCCATGCAGCAGGACAGAGACCGATATCGAGATGAGGCTGATGCCGCGACTCGCGCTCTTATGGAGATCCGCCAGCGTGCCTCCTTAGGCATTTGTGATAGTCCTGCGTGTCGTTTGGTCCGATGAGAGCGCGATCATCTACGCAGATACAAGAGCAGGATTGCTGCATGGACTGAGGAGGCAGCCATCATTCCACCCGCCTGACCCGACTTACCTATACCTCGGGATGATGTTCTACCTGGGGATAGGCCCCCTTCTCCGTCGATGCCCTAGCTAGACATTTGTCCTGTGTCTCTCCACTAGGCTCTAGGTCTTCCTTCACCATGGGTTCCCCTAGTTTCTTTTGGTCTACCCTGGCCTCCTTTTGTTGTTGAGGCTCAGTTCGTCGGATGCGTTTATTTATCCTTTTGGTTCCCTTGCCACTCCTTGGCTCATCATGTACTTTTTGCTAGGCAGCTATTTGCCATTCGTTGGCATTTCATGTCCTTACCATGGATAGTAGTGGTTTCCTTGTATTTTCTGCTTTTCTATATGATATTCTGGTTCGGTGTTCATTGTGTGTTCCTTGTGCATCTCTGGTTGGTTGCTGGTTGTTTTATTACTATGTCTGTGTATAGGCTGGTCTCTCTCTCTGGTTGGGTATTTCTTTCCTTGCCACTCCTCCCTATACTTCCGTCTCCCTCTTTGCTCTTTTTCCCCCCACCCCTCTTCCACACCCCGCCACCCCCGCACCACAACCTTCTTTCCCCCTCCCCCTCTTCCCCACCCCGCCCCCCCTCACATTGCTGTTTACTCTTTGGTGCTTTCTCCGCTGCTCTTGATGGACCTCGTGGCTGCTCTAGTGTCTTTTTGCAGTTTTGCAGCTCCATTATCCTGGTGTCCTATATGCTCAAAGTTTTGGTTGTAGCTCTCCAGGACGGAGAGCACATTAGGTGGTGGGCAACTGTTGAGCCCATCAAAGTCAATTGCGGTCAAAGTCAAGGTCAAAGTCAACAGGTGCAAAGTCAAAGTGCTAAATTGCAGGTGTCAAAGTGCACAGGTAGTGCACAATTAATTGTCCACAAAGGGTAAATTGGAGAAAGTGGGTTGCAGGTGCAGAGGTATTTTCTCTAATTCCCTAAGGTTCAAAGTGTTTTTTAAAGTGTTTTGGAAGGTTCAGGTGAACCCCCTCTTATGTGCAAAAGGGAAGACTTAAAAGGAAATGTGAAGGTATGTGAAGCGGCAGCGTACGCACAGGTGAAAGTATGGTCCCCCCATTAAAATTTTGGGTTCTAGTCTAAAGTCACTACAGGACAAAACAGTGAGTCGTTGGCTGCCACTTGTGAAGACAATCTTGGGACATCAAAGTGAGCACCAAGATACCATTGGAGTTAGGAGCGTACGTGATCGACACACTCAAATCAAGGCAAGGACCATTCTTGGACCAATCTTAGAGTAAGCAAGAGAAGCATAGTCTAAGTGAAGCAAGAAAGAGAAGTGCAAGGGTCACCATTGTGCGACGCAGAGAAGTGGAGTTGCACGAGTGCATAGAGAGTGACTAAGGGATTGTGCAGAGGGTGCTAAGCTAGTTCCCCAAGGATCTCAAGGTCTCTTTGCAGTGTGCACGTGTCGACAGAAGGTATTCATTCCTCCCCCTTAGTGGAAGCTTGGTGCAAGGTGTGCACAAGGATAAGCTTGAAGCAGGTGGAGGTCTGGTGCAGAGGAGGCCGGTGGCAAGAAGACTTTGGGATATTGGGTATTTTGTAATTGAGCACTCTGTGTGATTGTAAGATGCATAAACTACCTTTTAAGAAACATGGGCATATTACAGCTACTAGAAAATTGTAGATTATTCATTCATATGTGAATGGATCTATGAGAGTAGACTCTATTTAGGGTTTAATGTATTTTTTTCTATTCTTTGATGATTTTACGAGAGACTCATGGATCTATGGTCTTAAGTTGAAGTCAAAAGTCTTTCCTATGTTCAAAAAGTTTGTAGCTATGGTCTAAAATGAAAGTCAGGAAACTATCCAGATTCTCATAAGTGATAGAGGTAGAGAATACTTTTCAAATGAGTTCCAAACATTTCTTGATGAGATAGGGATTACTCGAAACCTTACTATTGCTTATACTCCTCAGCAGAATGGTGTTGCAGAAAGAAAGAATAGAGTACTTGTTGAGATGATGTGGAGCATGATGGCATCCAAGAAGCTTTCACCGAAATTCTTGTTTGATGCAGTACATACAGCTAATCACATTATGAACAGGTCATCTACAAAAGCTTTAAGGGTAACCACACCGTTTGAAGCTTACTATGGTAGAAAACCTAAAGTGAGTTATTTCAGAATGTTTGGATCACTTTCTTATGTACATGTTGAGAAAAAGGACCGAGGCAAACTAGATGTAAAGGCAAAGAAAGCTATTTTTATTGGATATCTTGTTGAGAGTAAAGGATACAGGTTTTATGTTCCAGAGACAGGTGAAATTATTCTTTCACGTAATGCTTATATTGCCGAAAATACAATCTATGATAAAGAAGCAGAAATTCCAGAGTTCATTAGTGAAAATGACTATGGATGTTTTAGAAAGATTATGGATGTACATGTTCATCCATATCAAGAGGGAGTTAAAATTCCTAGGATTCAAGAAAAAGTTGAAGACAGAGGAATTTCAGGACCTATTTCTCAAGTATCAAGGTTCATGCAGAATCCAACAGTGTTACATTGGAAAGCAATAAAGCAGATCTTTCGAAATTTGAAGGGAAGTTCAAATTATGCTATGGTATTTTCAAAATCTACACATTTGTTACTAAAAGGATTTTCAGATTCTGATTGGGCAGGTGATAGAGCCACAAGAAGAAGTACTAGTGGATTTTGTTTTTATCTTGGAGATTGTCTTATCTCATGGATTTCGAAGAGACAACCCACTATTGTCGCTTCATTGTGTGAAGCTGAATATCGTGCAGCATTTGCAGCTACTCTAGAGTTAGTTTGGTTGTAGACGATTTTCAGTTATCTTGATGTAAGAGTACATCAACCCATTCAGATATTTTCAGATAGCCAGAGTGCTATAGCTATAACTAAGAATCTAGTGCATCATGCAAGGACAAAGAATATAGAGGTACACTACCACTATATTCGAGAGCAGATAGCTAAGAAGCACATTGAGCTAGTTTATGTTCCTTCTAGTGAGAATGTTGCAGATATATTTACCAAAGCATTGACTAGAGATAGTCATGAGAAGATTTGCAGGTTACTAAAGCTTGTACCATTGTGACATTGAAGGAGGGATTGTTGGAAGCAATGTCTTCATTGGTCCAAAACTTCTCAACAGTAGTTATAATAAGTATTATTAGTAGCTCCTCTATAAGCAAAAGCAAGTGGCACGTTGGATAGAACAAAACGCTCTCAACATAGTGGCCCAAGTTCGTCCTATTGGGCGCAACAACAAATAGCGTAGATTTTTTGAAAAGAAAAATGATTTAATCGATGGATCGTGATACCTGAATTCACGATCATTTGTTTTTTGATCAATCGTAGTTTTTTACCCTTGTGCTTTTGGAGCTTACACCAATACTATAAAAGAAGAGGCTTGTCCCATTATGGATCAGTCACTCAAAGATTTCAAGCTAGAGTTTGAAGGTCTTATTGAAGAGAGAGTGTTCACAAACTCTTGAGGAGGTGGAGTTTTGGTGAAGGAGAGGCTACTCTCTTGGAGCAAGAAGTCTTCTACAAGGTGGTGGTAACTATCTTTTGTGAGTTGACCTTATATTTTGTTTTTAGGGTTTCTCTACCCTAATCTCAAAATTAGGGTTGGTTGATTTACAATTTTGTTACACTATTTTGTGAGAATAAGGTTAGCTTTTTTGCTCATTCACTTCACACACACTTAGATTAATCTAAATTTTGTATCATCATCTTCTTGGATATTCTTCCATTAGTGAGTGCACCACTTTATATGGTTGAGTAGTACTCCCATGTTGTAATTTGGACATCTATTTTTTTGTGTCTAAGCATCCAGCTTATGTTCTCTATCCTTGTCTCAGGATCTCATTCTTTCTATCTCTCACTTATCATCTTAATTAATTAAGTGTGTATGCTCAAAAGGTTTTAGTTTGGAATGATCCTGGGGCCCCAAATTCCAACACTTGGTATCAGAGCATAATTGACATACATACTTAGTTAAGATGAGTGAGATTAGAATTGAGACTGAAGACAAGTTGGATGGATCTTCTAATTATCCCATGTGGAGTTTCATGATGATGAATATTTTAGTGACAAAGCATTTATGGAGTATCATCAATGGATCCTTAACAAGACCAAGACGAGAAGGCGAAGAAGGAGCCATAGAAGCTTCAAGAGGTACTGGAATTACTATTGCAGAACCAACTGAAGAAGAGGTAACCACTTTGACATCCAGAGTCACAGGTAGGTGTTTACCTATAGTTCCTCCTACTGAAGATGAGGCAAGGTGGGATGCTAGAGATGCTTTAGCACTTTCATTCATAACAATGAGGGAAAGTGCTAAAGCATCTCTAGCATCCCACCTTGCCTGATCTTCAGTAGGAGGAACTGTAGGTAAAGACCTACCTGTGACTTTGGATGTCGAAGTGGTCACCTCTTCTTCAGTTGGTTCTGTAATAGTAATTCCAGTACCTCTTGAAGCTGCTATGGCTCCTTCTTCGCCTTCTTGTCTTGGTCTTGTTAAGGATCCATTGATGATACTCCATAAATCCTTTGTCACTAAAATATTCATCATCACGAAACTCCACATGGGATAATTAGAAGATCCATCCAACTTGTCTTCAATCTGAATTCTAATCTCACTCATCTTAACTAAGTGTGTATGTCAATTATGCTCTGATACCAAGTGTTTGAATTTGGGGCCCCAAGATCTTTCCATACTAAAACCTTTTGAGCATACACACTTAATTAATTAAGATGATAAGTGAGAGATAGAAAAGAATGAGATCTTGAGACAAGGATAGAGAACGTAATCTGGATGCTTACTCACTAAAAAATAGATGTCCAAATTAGGTACTATTCAACGATATAAACTGGTGCACTCACTAATGGAAGAATATCCAAGAAGATGATGATACAAAATCTAGATTATTTTGAAATAATCTAAATTTTGTATCATCATCTTCTTGGATATTCTTCCATTAGTGAGTGCACCAGTTTATATGGTTGAATTTTTAGTGAGTAAGCATCCAGATTACGTTCTCTATCCTTGTCTCAAGATCTCATTCTTTCTATCTCTCACTTACCATCTTAATTAATTAAGTGTGTATGCTCAAAAGGGTTTAGTTTGTAATGATCGTGGGGCCCTTCTTACACTTATATCTTCCTCGAGTAGCTTTGATGTGAACCTTTTTCCTATACATGGGCACTTTTTACTCTAGTGCTGGATATACATTTTTTTCCCCATGTTACCGCATAGTTCATACTCTCATATGTGGTGGTACTTTGTACTTAGGGGTATTATTCATCTCTTACTTTAGTTCAATTCATCATCAATAGAGTGAGCTATTCCAGCCATTGTCTTCTCTCTGTGTCTTGCTGTGTTTGTGCTCCTTGTGTGTGCTTCTCGTGTGTCTCCCACACTTCTACACACACACACACACACACTCAACAATGCGATATTCATAAATATAAGAGGTTGTTCCAAGCATCCATTACACTCTTGGGAGTGAACTATTTACCTTGTGTGCACTTTAATAAATAGAAATTTGCAGCTTCATCATTGTCCTCTTTTGCATTGACTGCAAAGTTGTCATCCACTACCAATGCATCTGATAGATAGTTGCCATCACCTTCAAATGTAAAATTGGAAAAGGATGGGCCTTTTACTTAATGTGATTCAGTGATAGGAGTCAAATTATGGTTCACCCAATTTTGAACGTGGCGTTTGTTGATGCATCTTTTCCACATACCCTAGATACAATAATAGCAATAACATGTTAGTTCTCTGACAGCAATGGAATGTCCATCTAGCCTTGAATAGCCACAAATCAAATGCAAGGATCCAACTTGAGATATCCCTTACAATCCCAAGCCTTATCCCTATTCACTTCATCAATCTTCACTTCTCAAAAGACTCGCATATCATCTCTCCCTTTTGACTTGACAAATATCCCATGGGAAACTCCACAACATTTGGAGCACACTTCAACATTGCATTGTCAGGTTTAAGTTGCTCATGGGCTAGTGCCCTTTTCACAATTGCACCATCATGTTCTCCCTTCCCATACCCTGACTCAAAGAAGTTCCATAACATAGTCATGCCTATTAGCCCTGTATATATTCCTACGAAGGAAAATGGATGTTTATCTTTAAATTGATAAGCTGCACCATCTGAACATACCCAATGTTGTCTTAAGTCAAGGTTTAGCTCTCTCAACCATTGCCAATGTAATTGGAAACAATGTTGCACAAAAAGCGTGTCATGCTTCTTGTCATCAGATATGAAGAAGTGGATTAGCTTTTTAGGAATTCCCTCCAAACAAAAATATGTGATATGCATAACAATAATTATCTATACAGACCACCAATGCATATATTGTAATTCATTTTGCTCATGGAATGTATAGTTTTCTTCAAAATCAACCATTGAAACCACAACATTGCTGAGACACACATCTTAAACTAGTTTTTTGCCATAAATAAATGAAATTGTGCTTGATAAATTTTTTTAGAGTTTTCTCAAATAATCGTGTTCCAACTTTAGGACTCATCTCCCTCTTTATGAATTATTTCCTTTTACAAACTTGTCCTTCATAGATTGACTTGACATATTCAAAGATCTTTATAGGAATATGATATTCCTCAATGCTAGTCTCTCTCAGACACCACTTAAAATGTCATAATCCACAATTAGAGCACTCACCCATCACACATTTGTACTGGTGGAATATGGTATCATTTTGATGTGTACAAAGAACACTCTCTATAATGCTACTAATTGACCAAAATGTAGTCGCTGAAGCATTGCACCTTGATGTCTTCCCTACTTGGGAAATCGAACAATCATAATTACAAAGACAACTATGCACTACAGAGCTTGATTGATGTAGGAGATTGATTGCATCCTTAAGGTATGACATTTGATGTGATAAATGCAGCAACATGTGAATCCATCTTTCAATCTCTTAACAAAATATGGACTCAATGATTCGAACTTTCAAATACTTATCATTTGATGGCATTGTTTGAATTGTATAAATAGCTCCCTCCACATTACACATACAAGTGGCTATTAGTAGTCATTATTTAGCTTGTTACTAGTTTGCTATTACTAAGTAGTTGGTTCTTGGTTAGTTGTTACAAGCTGTTAGCTTGTTACTAGCTAGCTATTACTAAGTAGCTGGTTCTTAGGTAAGTGTTAGTAATTAGCTATTAATATTTAGCTTGTTAACAGTTAGTTATTACTAAGTAGCTAGTCCTTGATTAGTTGTTTGTAATTAGCTATTAGTAATTAGCTTGTTACCAATTATCTATTACTAAGTAGCTGGTTCTTACTTAGTTTTAAGTAATTAGCTATTAGTAATTAGCTTGTTACTAATTAGCTACTACTAAGTAGCTGGTTCGTGTTTAGTTGTTTGTAGTTAGCTATTATTAATTAGCTTGTTATTAGCTACCTATTACTCAATAGCTAGTTCTTAGTTACTTGTTGGTAATTATTTATTACTAATTAGCTTTTACTAGTTGGCTATTATTAAGTTGCTGATTCTGGGTTACTTGTTAGTAAGTAGCTATTAATAATTAGCTTGTTACCAAGTATCTATTACTAAGTAGCTAATCATTGGTTAGTTGTTAGGATTTAGCTATTCATAATTATCTTATTACCAATTAGCCATTACTAAGTAGCTCATTATTAGTTAGCTTGTTAGTAATTAGCTATTACTTATTAGCTTGTTACTAATTAACTATTAGTAAGTAGTTTTCTTTTACTAATTAGCTATTACTAAGAAGCTATTTCTAATTAGCTACTACTAATTTGTTATTATGAATTAGCTATTACAAATTAACTATTAGTAATTAGCTATTACAAATTAACTATTGCTTGTTAGCTATTACTAATTAGCTATTAGAAATAAACTATTACTAATTAGCTATTACTAATTGGCTATTACTAATTGCTTATTACTAATTAGCTATTACTAAGTAGCTTTTTACTAATTAGCTATTACTAATTAGCTATTACGAATTTGCTATTATGACTTAGCTATTATTTATTAGCTACTACTAATTAGCTATTACTAATTAGCTATTACTAATTAGCTATTAATAATTAGCTATTATGAATAAGCTATTAATATTTAGCTATTATTAATTAATGATCATGAATTAGCTATTACAAACTCACTATTACAAATTAGCTATTATGAATTAGCTATTATTTAATAGGTATTACTAATTAGCTATGATGAATTAGCTCTTATGAATTAGCTATTGCTAATTAGCTATTACTAATTAGTTTGTTACTAATTAACTATTATTAAGTAGCTAGTTCTTGGTTAGTTGTTAGTAATTAGTTATTACTAATTATCTTGTTATCAAATTAGCTATTACTAAGTAGTTGGTTCTTGGATAGGAGTTAGTAATTAGCTACTATTAATTAGCTTGTTACTAATTAGCTATGACTAAAGAGCCTATTTTTCGGTTAGTTGTTTGGTAATAAGCTATTATTAAGTAGTTGGTTCTTGGTTAGTTGTATGTAATTAGCTATTACTAATTAACTTGTTATCAGTTAATCATTACTAAGTATTTGGTTCTTGGTTAGCCATTAATAATTAGCTATTACTAATTGGCTTGTTACCAGTTAGCTATTACAAAGTAGTTGATTCATGGTTAGTTGTTTTATAATTAGCTATTACTAGACAGTTGGTTAGTAGTTATCTACTAAGTAGCTATTACTAATTAGCTTAATCTTATGCATTTGTTATTAATTATCTATTATTAAATAGCTTGTTCTGAATCAACTATTACTAATTCGTTTTTTACTAGCTAGTGAGTTATGCATAGCTTTGACTATTACTTGTTATCTTGTTACTTGTTAACTAGGTATGCATAACTTCTACTATTTAAATATTAGGTTTTTGCCATAGTAGTTATTAATAAGTAGCTTGTTACTAGTTAAATTCTATATTAGTTAGTTTATGTTTAGTTAGATATTACTAGTTAACTTTTTACTATGTCTAATTGGCTAAAACCATGAACTGATGACTGAAAATAGGATTACATGAGATACATCAAGAAGGTGAACAGGGTGCTCCAAATATTGATTTTTTCCAAGTCAGGTCTTGCTTATATCCTTCTTATTTGGTGACACCCTGCTCTCAGTTGTCCAAAACATGATAATCAGATCCTTGACCTCTTGTGTGATACATGCAGTATATGTTGATCTATTAGTTGTCTTTAAAAAGCTATGATCAGACTCAACTACACTTAACCATCCAATCGTATCATAGAGGACTTTCCTACTTACTCTCAATACCCTAGAAAGTCTTGAAATATTTATCTGATTTGTTGACGAATATGCATCACTATTTAGAATCATCATCAATGTTGATCTCTTCAACACAAGGTCATCAGAATTCTTTCTCATACTTCGTAGTGTATTCTGAAGATTGGTGCAAAGTGAACATGTTACATGATCTTTGCTTTTGACCATTGCAACAAAGAGTTGCCCAATTCATGGACCCTAAAACATCCTATTTAGTGCCTCAATTTTATCTTCACAACATAAGTGTCTAGTTTGATTGTTAAAATACTTGATGATCTTATCCATGATGCCATCCAAGTTGCTTGAACTACGATTAGCATTAACCTCCACATTAGTACCCAACCTTGACATTATTGTATCTCTATATTTCCTTTTCTTTTTCCTTCTAGTAACATCTTAATGCTTGCTGATCACTATCCACTATTGGTATTGTATTAACATCAATCAGTTTGCTTGTTCGAGATTTCCCTACATCAACACACTACAAATGAAGAAGAATTCATATATACAATAACATCTAGCACTCATCAATTTACTTTAATATATTGATTTTATGTTGAGTATGCTCATCTGATATATGACTCTACCTCCATGAACTGGTTGAGGCTCACAATCATCTTCAAAACTTTGTTCCATCGGGATATGTACAATTTCCCCTTTTTTGGGAGCCTCTGTTGGAGATGGAGGTCTTTCGTATTGTACTAGTTGATTTCGCAATTCTAATATTTCTTGTTACAGGGCCATCACTGTAGCGGAGCCCGATACTTGTGGAATTGATGATTAGACTGGAGTTGGAGCAACCTTAAGTCTTGACTCCCTTTGTTGATGGGGTTATGTCAATCAATCTGATAATTTATCATGTGCCTCCAATAAATTTGCATAATCTTCTAGGATGGTACCGATGATTTTAGGTGGAACTTCTTGGAATTTGGATGGACTTATGAGGGCACCTAGTGTGTTCTCTTTATCATCTACTAAATTCTATTGATTCTATACTTGCAACCATTGGTTTTCTTCCTGTGCAGTTGCTAGATGCCTTCTTAGTAATGCCATGTTGCACTGAAGTTTGGAGTTGCCATTTGTGTGCAAAGATGAACTTCAATGAGTTGTAAACTTCTAGCTCTATGTCTTGAAACTTTGCCTCCAATGTGCTGTGAGCTTCTTATAATGTGTGAAACGGATCTAGGAGGACTTCATTGTCCACTTCAAGAATGGTGATGCATTGTTGTCGTTGTTCAGAGCGAGATTGTAACATGTTGTTTTATTCCTCCTATCTATGGTACTCAGTTCAGAGTTGTGTCATACATTGAATCATGGTGTTGAATGTAGTATCTATAGGAGCGGATGCAATTTGTACATGTGTTGATATAAGGGGGATGGAGTGGGGAATGGGAGACAGTGGAACTATGGGGGGAGGGGTAGGTGCAGTGGTGGTGATATGTCCATGCTATCGCACGTGGAAGTGTGTGTAGTTTCTACCATGTACATAGGGATGGTAGGTGGTGTGCATGCGGTGGTGGTGAATAGTTGTGATGTGGGTGCTGAAAATAGGAAGGACAATGGGGTTTGGGTCAAGGGTTGGGAGGTTAGACAAATAGGAGTACAAAGGTTGGAGAACTCCTGAGATGGAGGTTGTAGGGGGGACTACTATTGACGAAGTTTGAGTGATAGGAAGATCAAAAAAAGTTGATTAAAAATCTCGATGACCTAGTATCAAGGTAGAGGAAGCAGGGTGTCCAATAGTGACATCAATGAAAGAACCTATTGGCTGGGTGGCGGTATGGTACAATGGATTGTCAAAAGGAGAGAAGAGGGATGAAGTGGAAGTCAGGCTATCGAAGGTGAAGATGTGTTGACTAGGAGTGGAAGGAGGTACTATAGTTACATCCTCGATTCGAGGGGGTGATGGTGGAGATGTTGGAAGAATTAGCTTCGATGTCTCTTCATGGAGGATAGCTATTTCCATGCGAGGAGTTCTCAGTGGGGATATTAGGAGACTTGGCATCGCAATGTCAGTTGCTTGGGAAACTGTCTCACCTTGGGTTGTGAAAACTATGGGGGTAGTCGTGTCTATCGTTTCAAGTGCCAAAGTCATCATCGCCATAGTAGTGATGGGAATCTAAATATTTTTCCCTAGCCTTGGTCAGGTTTGTAACCTGGGTGGATCATATGTGGCATGAGGTCTTTGAAGTGTGTATCTTATGACCTCCAATACACCACATGTTTTTGAGGGCATTTGTAATGATTCATTGAATTGAGAATCCACACTGGCCTCTTCCAAGAGTTGGGCCACGAGTACTTTGCTGCCTTATTCAAAAAGTATTTTCTGGGATTGAACATTCTCCATATGTTGATATAATCAACAAAGCTGTGTGGTATAGGTCGGAGCTTCAATATCTACTCCTTCTTCTTCACCCTCGGGTTGCTTCGATTGCTACAAAAGCATTCAGTATTGCTTGTCTTCCCAATGTACATGCAGTGCTTCTCTTGGTTGTCCCATCCTTTTTGTGGAGTGTTAGAACATCAAGCTTTCATTATGCTTGAGGTGGACATGATCTACATCAAATTTATCATTTGAATGATGCCACATATACTCCTTGTAGAGTTTTATTTGCATTCATTTATTATATTGTGATTTTGATCATAGCATCACCTTCTTATGTAACTCCCAAAGTATTTACCTTTATAAAAGGGAACAGTAAAAGGCCTAGAAGCCAAGAATTAGAAGTGGTTGGCATTGATTCTTAATCAATCAATCAAGAGGTGGATTTGATTTGAGTTTTCTCTTTTCCTAGATTGCACGAAATGATTCCAATCAATCTAAACTTAGAAAACTGACTAATTTTGAATTCAAATTCATGGAGAAAAGGTGTGGAAATATTCTCAAGATCTATGGAAGGAATCTAGATCATTTGTGCATTAATTAGAGTCATGATCTGAACCAATACATATACTCTTTGATCATTGTTTGGTACCATTTCTGTTTACTGTTCCTTCTTCCTCAGACTTAGTCAACTTGCAGAGAAAGTTGCTCTCTCTATAGAGCCCCAAATCAAGTCTGTAAGTGCTCATTGGAAAGGTATTACTGTCTAGTTTATGTGTACAAATTCTTAGATCAGTTGGTCCATTAGTTTTAGAGAACTTCAAGTTTTACAGTCTCAGGGTCATTCTCTACAACTCCTTGAAAAATTGAGATGATAGTTGTTCAATGTTAAGGTGATTGCTCCTTTCTTGGTTCATATAAAATAGGGCTTTTATGCATTATAGCAAGCCAACCCTGTGTATAAAACTCCTTTAAGAGGAATTTTTCCAATTGTTACTGTGTTGGTTGCTCTCAATTTTTGAAGTCATAATTTCCATCCTTTTTAGAAGGCTTTTGTGAGCTAGTCAAGGTGCAAGTTATCTATTTTGAATCAACTTGTTCTTGTTGATGGTTCAAACTTCCTATTGGGTTTTATTGCACTAAACACAAGCCTACAAGGTCTAGTTTACATATCCAAATAGCTAGCACTAGTCCTATGCTGGTTTGCTACATCAACTTCATCACTTGAGAACTCAAGCTTCCAAGCCTCTCCAAGATTATCCAACTTTTCTTTTAGTCGTATCAGAGCAACTTCAATATGGGAGATGGATTTCCCTAAATGATTGAGAACCTTGATAGACACAATTATGCTGCATTGGGAAAATGAGAATGGAGGCTTATTTGCAAGGAACAAACCTATATGGGATCCAAAGGAGCACCTAATCAAGAGGAAATAGATAAGCTCACACTTTGGCATGCAAGGGATGCTCAAGCAAGGTTATACATACTCAAATCTATCTCTGATTTTCTATTACCACATATTAGAGGATGCAAGACATTTCAAGAGACTTGGGATGGCCTAGACACTTTCTTTTTTGCTAGTACAAAAGCAAGGAAGAACCATCTTTTGAATGAGTTCAAGCAGATGAAGAAGATTCCAAAACAAACCATCTCTAAGTTTGTTACAAAGGTCAAGGAGGTTGCTGATCGTTTGGCATTCATTCGAGAGCTGGTTTGAGAAGAAACCATCATGAGTAAAATTCTCAATGGGATTAGAGGTGACAAGTAATGACAATCTTTCACCACAACATATGATCTCATCATGGATGTGCAAACTCTAGACTTCAACATCTTTCTTGGACATCTCTTCAATCAAGAGGCCAAGAATAGCATAAAGGAAGCTATTTCCTATCATGGTAATTCAAAGTAGTCTCTATGCAGATAAGAAGGACAAGAAGGTAAAAGGCAAGAAGAAGGAAGAAGATGAAGAGGAGACTTCCCAAGCCAACTTTGTAGGCAAAAGCAAGTGGAAAGGCAGGAAGAAAGGGCCAACGCATGACAAGAACAAAGGCCATAATGTTCAACATTGTGCCATTTGTGATAAGACCAGCCACACCACTCAAAATTGCTGGTTCAATGGGAAGACTCAGAAAGGAAGTGGAACAAGTGGATATGGTAACAATAGAGGAAAATGTGGACACAACTTCAACAATAACAATAGAGACCATAATAGAAGGAAATAAAAAAATTATTTTCAAGATCAACAACATGGACTCATTGCTCTTGATGAATCTAAGCCACAAGGAAGGTAAATAAGATGATCATTTATTGTACATAGATTCAAGATGCTCAAATCATGTTGCAGGCAACCTGTTAAAGCTTCCAATGGTAGGATAAATATTTTGAGCAAGGAACTCTATGTTCCCACTATTACAAAAAACCTAATAAGTGTAGGCCAAATAGTTGAGAAAGGCTTGCAAGTTAGGTTCACTCAACATGGAGCTTTTTTGGAAGATCCATGTCAAGGCTTCAAGAAGATAGCCATAGATGAGAAGCATGGTAGGTTCTTTACTTTTGAACTAGGAGAAACCAAAAACATAGCTCTATTCAACTTTATGTCTCAAATCCTAAGTGGGCTTGAAGTTTGGCATAAGACGCTAGCTCATGTGAATGAAAGAACCTTGAAAGACATATGCAAGGATCAAAGTGTTGTTGAGCTCCCAAACATATGAAAGCAACACATGATCAAAACATGTGCTACATGTCAGATTGGGAATGCACAGAGACAACCATTCAACCATAAAGGCTACATCCACAACATCTTATTGGACTTAGTACATACAGATGTATGGGGACCAAGTCAAGAGCCTTCATTGGTAGGATCAAGGTACTATGTCTCATTTATTGATGAACATACTCGATGGACTATTCTATACTTTATCAAGAGTAAGAATGAAGTGTTTGATTTCTTCAAAACATATCTAGCACATGTGGAGAACTATAAAGGTAGATCAGTCAAGAAACTCAGATTTGATGGAAGCAGAGAATACTTTTCCAAAGAGTTTGATGAGTTCTTGTAGGATAAAGGTATCAAAAGGGAAGTGACGACCAGGTACTCTCCTCAACTAAATGGAATTGCAAAAAGAAGAAACAAGACATTAGTTGGCTGAGCTAGAACAATGCTTAAAGAGAAGAGGTTGCCATATTATCTATGGACAGAGACTATTTCAATAGCTGTGTACCTTGTCAATAGACTACCATCAAAATCATTTCAAGGTATGAATCCTTATGAACCATGGTATGGAAGAAAAGCTAGTCTTGGACATTGCAAGGTATTTAGTTGTTTAGCTTATGTTCATGTACCATAACAAAAAAGAGGTAAGCTAGATGAAAGGCCAACAAAGGTAGTGTTTATTGGGTATGACTCAACTCAAATGGGTTACAGGTTCCATAATCCTTCAACCAAGCAATTCACTACAAGTAGGGATGTTGTGTTTGAAGAACACATCTTGGTATGATGAAGACAAACAAAAGGGAACTCTACTATATGATCTTGATTTTGATTTTCATCAATTAGGAAGAAAACATAATACATAGGTCCAGGATCAAAGAAGTGATACAAATGATGACCAAGATGAAAAGGAAAAGGATTACAAGCTATGGAAGTCAAGAGACAAAGGAAAGATGCAAGAGTGTGGAGAATGCTCCAACAAAGCACCTAGAAGGTCAACAAGGGAGAAAACACAACCACAAAGGTATGGATATGATTCCACATTTGTTAGGAAGCATTCAATCTACTTTGCAAAGGACTCAATTTCAAAGGAACCCTAAACCTATGAAGAGGAAAAGGAAAACCCTAATTGGAAAAGGGCCATGAAAGAAGAAATAGATGCATTGAAGGAGATGGACACTTGAGATTTGGTTCCAATGTCACCAAATAAAAAGGTAATTGGTTGCAGATGGGTATATAAGGTTAAAATAAACTGTGATGGATCACTTTGTAGGTACAAGGCAAGATTAGTTACCAAAGGATGCTCACAAATGCATGGTATAGACTATGAGGAAACATTGTCACCAGCTGCAAAGATGAATCCAATCAGAACATTGATAAGTGTAGCTGCTACAAGAAATTGGAGACTCCTCTGACTTCATGTGAAAAATGCATTATTAAATGGTTGGATAAGTGAAGAGGTATACATGTCAAAACCACTAGGTTTTTAAAACCCTAATCATACATCTTATGTTTATAGAATTAAGAAAGCATTGTATGGATTGAAACAAGCTCCTAGAGCTTGGAATTACAAGTTGGTTACATACCTTCAAGATCAAGGGTTCAAACCGAGCAACTGAGATCCTTCTCTATTCATCTAGGGGATCACAATGAGGTTATCTATCTATGTGTATATATAGATGATATTATTGTGACAAGTGATGATCTCCAAAATGATTCAGAGCAAATTTAAAACATGATCCAACCACAAGATACTAGTGTGGTATCTAACATCAGTGTGTCGACCCACGGAGGTTCTATTGATGAGTTTGTTTACTCAAATAATGCTTCACTTGAGACTAAATTCATACCTATATTAAATCTTTATGATTGCTTACTAGGAATGCAATTCTTGTGCATTTCTTCAGTCAAAGGATCGAATTTACCAAGTTACACTAGAATTTAGTGCTTGACTTAGTCAGTCTATACCTAAGTTGAAAGGATCATTTCAATGTCAAAGTACAAGTTCTTCAAAAATTTATCAAATATTTTTGAATCATTAATACTTTAGCTTGAAGTTTTTCAAGAAGATCTTGAAAGTTACTTACTTTGTATCTTCTTACAAACTTGATATTTGAAGTATCTTGAGAAGTATACTTGATCTTGAAGTATCTTGAGATCATACTTTTATCCTCATTGATTTTAAACTCCTCATTTGAAGTTTTAATTCCCTTGAGGATCAAATCTAACTTCAATTTTCATTCTAGAACTGAAAGATAATTATCATCCCACGGTTTGATGTCCCATACCATCTTTCCTACATCAATCTAAATATAAAATCTGGTGTCCCATACCACCCTATTTTATATTCACATTAATGTGTGGGTGATACCTATCCAAAAGTCTAAACATATCTTGATAGAGTACCTTTTCACTTCAACTCTTTGAAAGAATTTTGAAGCTTCACGCATTAACTCTAACTTGATATTCTAGGTTTTGATTCCTTCACACGATTGTTTCATGATTTCATGCTTTTACATGGAAACTTGCAAATATTTTGATAGAATATCTATTCTTCTTTACTCGCTTTTTCAAACGAAAACGAATTATAATTCCAAGTACTTGAATTTTCACAATTTCAAGTTCAATTGGTTTATTCTTGACCAATTTGTAGTGATAAGAGCTTTTTACTTCTAGTCTTTAGATTCCTTTCAAATTAAAACTTCAAGTAGCTACCTCAAGGATTTTTTAAGAATCTCTCTACTGCTTAAGTCTAAGCATCCTATCTAATGCTTTTGGATTTCACCTTTAGGAAATCCCTTTAAGGATAGGTAAACTTTATGTTTTACCTTCCATAGATTTAATTACTATCATCTCGGTTGCAGACTACATATTTGGAATATTTACTCTATTCAGACTTGGAACAACTTACTCATTTCACACTTTCCATTGGATAAATGGAACTTGAGTGAGAAATTCATAAAAGAAATTATATTTCCAGTACTTGGGCAAACATCAAAGTAGTTTCAATCACAAGTTCATGGACAATCACGGCCAAACTTAATCAAGTCTGGTTGATCTTGCGACAAGAATAAAGACTTAATCTTTATTGTTAAGATCTCTTTGAACTATCAAAAGCTTGTTCACTTACCCATGGGATTTTAGAGATTTTTTACTCAACTCAAGTCCGAGCATATGCTAATGCCTCTCAGATTCCAAAGCTAACAATCTTTGATATACCTTTAGGTTATATCAATCTTTGGACTTAAGTACCACTATCGGTGGTTTGGAACTACTTGCTATTAGACTTACTTGAAGAATTTTGTTCTCACATCTAGGGAGAAGTTATCTTATCATGAACTTGAGATTCCTTCAAGGAATCAAATAATACAAAGCAAATGATTCATTCTTGGAATCTTTTACTTTACTATAATGATCTCTAAAAGAAATTCTTGGCTTTTGGACAAGACTCAAAGCTTTAAATTTTAGCTTGTCCAAAGGATATTTCTTTTTAACCAATGAAATAGTTAACTAGGCTATTTCATTTATTGGCTTATCTTTGGAAGTATCATGATTCCTAAGGATCACTTTGACTTACCATAGATAACCCTCTCTGTCTCCAAAAGTCATCTAGGCCATGTAGATGATGCTGTAGACCTTTTGTAGACTGAAACACGATTACAAGTTGTAGCAGGAATTTATGTGGCTAAAAGGAGACAAAAAACCTATTACGATGCACATATTAAAGATAAGGGATTAAAGGAAGGATATTTGGCATTAGTGTACACATTGAAACAACATGCAAAGAAATTGCAATAGTGAAGATATGGACCATTATTGATAAATCGAATCTCGACAAGCGGAACAGTAAACTTAGCCACATTAGACAAAGATGTACTTCCCAACTACATTAGTGGATGTAGAGTTAAAAAGTATATGGAACCATTAACAAACAGAATGTTAGCACGACTTGTGGGAGCACAGAATTGGAAGAAGGAAGAAGAAAGGATTAGAGAAGCTTGAATGGAATCCCTGGAGCGAATCAAGAAACGAAAAGACTGGATGAGGCAAAGAGACGAACGATATCTAGAGGGAGAGGAACCTATACCCATGGAAAACTACCAAGTAGGTAATGCAAACAATGCAAGCAATAGTATTTCCAGACCATACTTAAACCTAGGAATGAGAAACACAGAATATCAATTAGTGGATGCTCTGATTGACACAAGAGCAGCGCTAGGTGGCATGCAATTGTTGTTCATCACTCACCTCAAAATGACCATGAGTCATACTAAGGCATATATGATAGAAATTGGAGGACAAATCATCAAATGTATAAGAGAAGTCGTAATGTCCCTTCATCTAGGAAATTCCACTATGAAGAAAAGATTTTTGGTATGCAAAGACAAGGACCTTATTGAAGACCTGATCCTAGGACAAGAGTATCTTTGAGAATGAAGTTAGCATACACCTTACATAAGGATACATATTGGCCAAAATAGGGCACAAAGAAGTCTTTAGTCTATTAGAAGCTAAATCGCCACAAATCCTTAGCACAATCTTACCTAAGGAAACAAACCTGAAAGATGAAAGGGAGGGAGCTTCAAATAGAGATGTGTATCATGAGTGTCATAAGCTAGACTTACCTTCCGGTAGTAAGGTGTTGTATAATTCGGTGACCAATTCTCCTTTGGAACATGAGGTTGAGGGAAGACATTTTTCAACCCATCAACACTATGCGAAAGAAATCTACATGGATGTCAACTGTCCGAACACCACCTAGAATGAACACATGAGTATGATGGATATGCAAGGATCAACTACCTGTGCATGCCAATACAATGCTGGAACAACATGAACATCCAGCAAAAATGCAGCAAAACAATGGTTATTTGAAATCACGAGGAGATCGATAGAGAATTCTTCGTGTATGGCTTCCAAAATCATTGGTGGAAGGTCAAAAATCTCAAAAATGCATATGGATCCCGAAAGCAGTCCAATGTGCAACAAAGAAAGGGATAGAAAAACTCAAAGAAATTTCATTCCAGTAGGATAAAGCAAAGGAAACTATCAAGGATCTCAGACAACCTGAAAAACCCACAACACGGGAAGCCCAATCCAAAAACAGGAATAAGTCAAAGTCCACATTCAAGAGTAGAGAAAGGGGAACATGAAAGAGGATCACGCCACAAGCACAGAGTACAAAGCTAATATGGAGACCCAAGGAGCGATAAGGAATCGACCAAAAGAATCAAGAAGGCTCTTCTTGCACTCATGAAGAATCCATTGCAACCAGAGTATGCATGATAGGGCCACATTACAAGGCCACACATTCGGCACATAGCTTCTTCAATAAAAGTAGTGGTGTACATTTCCATAACCAGAAGAGGACTTAGCTTCTATTGTCATAGGAATGACCAGGCATTGTAAATAAATAAATGCTTCGACTCTCTCTAGTCTCTTGTTGTCTTTTAGACTTGAAAATTAAAACAAAGTATGGCAAGGTACCTTGTTTCTACTTATGCAGGGGGGTACATAGTGGTAGAGAATGACATATTAATGAACTACACATAAACACACATAATTGGTTTCTTTCTTAAACTAATTCTCTACTACATGAAGGGTTTCGAAGGCGATGCACCACGGTGTGCTCTCCTTATTGAGAGATCCGCGAGGATATCCTTGGAGTAGAAAATGGACCTCGTAAAGCCGCACATGGTACTCCGCATAGAGACTACATAATACGTAGAAAACACAATACACAGGGAGCACAAAGACAGACTTCTTAGGTCTTACAAATGCGGTCAAACTTACAGTCTATGACTGACCAGACCACTATATGTTTTATTAAAGAACATATACAAAGAAGTGTCCGGTGGCCATTTGGCCTTTCACATGGACACTAACGGTAACAATCTCCCACTAAAGGCCAATATGGCCAGAGTAATCATGGAAGAAAAAATAAAGAATGATAAAGAATACCTGAGTGTAAGTATACAAACTATACCTCCCACCTGATGGCCATGTTACATAGTATATAAGTGATTGTGTAAGATCATGAATCAAGTAAACCCCCATCAAGTGACAACAGTGTCGAAAGCTATCATGTGGTAGAGATTTAGTCAAAGCATCTGCAACATTATCTCGAGTGTGAACCTTCTCAAGAATGATGCGCTCAGTGGCTAAGCAATCTCTTATGAAGTGATACCTAACCTCAATGTGTTTGGTCTTTGCATGATAGACCAAATTCTTAGCCAAAACAATGGCACTCTGACTGTCACTGAGCAAATGAGGTACATGCTGAGGTAAACCCATATCACAAGCAAGACAAGAAAGCCTCAAATTCTTCATCAGGAAATACTACGGGTGCATAGGCTGGGTCTTAAATTGATCTATGAGTTTCCTTCGCACCTATTGCTCTTTCTTTTTCTCTCTTCTCTTCTTCTACGACTACTTTGCACATCCATAAGTGGGTGTCTTCATGCATCCATGAGGATCCTGATCCTATGGAATGCACTGATTATGTATCATCCTTAGCTCTATGGATGGGATTCCATTGAATAGGGGTTATGTCTCTATGAGAGTAATCTTTGAGATTGACTTTGGTTGTAACACCTAAGTGTTGTAAATATAATGAATTGGTTCCCCAATCTTGTACCACTTGCAACTACCGCATAAATGGTCTTCCCAAAATCATCTCATAGGCTTGGTTCTTGCTAAATTAACATATGGCAAAAGTATGCTCAAAATTGACACCACATGTATTGAGAGTTATTCCTTCTAGTAGTCCTAAGGGTCTTTCTATGTGACCATCGGCCATCTGCAATTTCATTCTTGTTGGCCTGAGTGCTGGCTTGCCCCAATGCTTCCATAGGGAAGTGGTAGCAATTGCAACTCCTTCACCTGAGTCCAAAATTGCCTTGGTTGTGTACCCCTGATGGGTAACAGGAAGATAGGTGTTTCCTTCTTCTCCTTCACTCATGTCTCTTATCTTGTCCAAGGGTATTTCTGGTACCATTCTATGAGATCCTACCTGGGAAGGAGGTTTTGCTACTTTTGGCATTTGATTGGCTACATGTTTCCATAGTTCTGGCCTAACCTTGAGTAGCTCTTCTAAAGTGGGATTGCACTGCACTTTAGTGTTCTTTACTACCTCCGTATTCCTAGGTATGATTGAGTCTTCGTTTCTTATCATGATCGTGGGTTCTCTCATGCAAGTAGACTTAGCTTCCCATGGACTTGTGAAATGGGGTAGTTCCTGTAAGGAATTAGACTCGAAGTCTAATCTCTCATGAGATTTGGCACTCTCATGCTCTCCATAAATGGAAGGAATGTCTTGTGGGAATTGATCGTGCGCATCATCCACAGGTTCAATTGGAGGAGGATCTTCACTTTCTTTAGCCCATTTCTCTTCTTGAATCTCTTGCAGGAATTTTGGTGAATACCGATTCATAGAAGAAGAGGTGTCTGGTTCAGTGGAGTTAGGCACATAAGCTTCCTGGGGCAGAATGCTTATTCTATCGCTTGCACTCTCCTTAGCCTGGGAGGTGACTCCTTTTCCCGATTTTGCAATTAACCTCTCCAATCTATCTAATAGACCATCAAAATGCAATGGTGTTCTAGTGGAGTTAGAGCAATTGAAGAGGCAACTGGCCTCAAACATGGGTTGAGCCAATTCCACCATCTTGGCGCAAATTTTTGGTTGTTCGGCTCTAGGTCTGCTCTAGGGTAACACTTTTCATGATCTGTTACATTTGGCCCTTCTTGGACTCTGGCCTGATTTACCCTAAGCATCATGCCTATGTCCTCAGGAGTGGGATTGGCTAGGACTGATCCTACTCTGGGTGGTGGGTGGGTTACATGTGGTGGATTAGAAGGTTGGGGAATGGAAGGTGATGGGGATGGTAGTGGGGGTGATGTGTGAGAGTGTGTTTGAGAGGTGATTTCAATTATCTTGGCTTTTGTTTCTCTTAGTCTTTCCTCAAGTTCACTCATCTTCTTCGCCCATTATCTTTTCATATGTTCACGGCTTTCTCTCCAAGCTCTTGTCCTCTTCTTATTCTGGCTCTCGGTCTCGCTAACCTCAGAGTTCCATTCCTGGCCTAAGTCTTGGTTTTGGTTTTGCTTAAGTGCCTGAGCCCTCATAATGACTTGCACTAGGGACGTGGAAGTCACACTTCTCGTGGAGTCTACCACTAACCCAATAACGTTGATAGAAGCGACTTTTGACATATTGGTGTGGTTCTTGGGACACTCATAACAAGTGCTCCTTCCCACAATCTGGACAAAAGCCTTGAATTGTCAGATTGGGGTTGTGTCGGTGCAAGTATACGGCAATCACGAATGAGGTGATCTCCCTGACATCGATAGCATGGCCATCTAGGAAATGCAGGTCTTATCTTCCTAGGTTGAGGTCTAGAGTTGGGGTTTGCGTACATGACATTCGCGTATTCTAGCTCCCAACTAGATTCACTTGGTTCTTCATAATAGTATGACTCATTATGCTCAGGTGACTGCATGTAGTAAGCTTGTGGGCTATCAATATGGGTAGAGTCAAAACTATGATCACTTGGGTCACTTTCTGAAATCAATGGTGTTACTGGCACTAAGGCTCTATTCAGATTTTCTTCTACCACTGCATAGTTCACTGGGATCACACTGGCAAGAGGAGGGGGTTGCTACATTAGAATTTTGTCTTTCTATTTGATATAGCGGTTCTTTTGGGCTGTTTTACTTGTTTCTTTGGTTGAGTTGTTGTGACTGCTTTAGTCTTTGAGAAAGACGAGGATCCGCTTGTCTTTGAGCTTATTCTTCCATGATTGAGTTCTTTTGGAACATAGAGCTTTTGACACATACAACATCTTTTTTGCTAAGATTAGTGCTAGAAGAACTAAGAGAATGTGTGACACCTGGATTTGTGAGCATGCAATTCTCTAATTCTAATGTAATGCATTGTTCCTGTACCCAAACTTGAAGAAGTTGGCTTCTTAGGTTCAAGTTAACCGCATTGTCATAGATCCAATCTTGACCCAAGACAAGTGGTTATGTAAGGTCCTCATCTTGAAAAACTAGCATTTTGACTTTCATTCGAACATCTTGAAGGTAGATGGGAAGTTCCACCTCGCCCAAACAAGGGGTTTCCACACCTGCTAAACCTATGAGATAGGCTTCTATGGGCTTGATGTTCAATTGTAGCTCTTGGCAGTATGAAAGTCTTACTGCACTAGTTGCTGCACCTGAGTCAACCAAGGCTCTCACAGTCCTTACACTCCTTCCTTGTCCTACCTCCACACTCACAAAGGGGCGTCGATCGATTATTCAAGAAGTAATTATGCCCGATTTTTGGCACATGTCCATGTGATATTTTGGGGCTTTTGTGTTGACATCTAGGCCTAGTCACCTTAACTTATTTCACCTTATGTGCTCTCTAGCCTCTGCCTATGCTTCTTCTCTAACCCTTAACTCCTCTTCTTTTTGCTTCTTAGTAGTGTTGAGTCTCATTAGCATATCCTCTGTAAGAGATTCTTGATATAACTTGACTCGACAACCACTTATATAGTTTGGCAAGATATCACCTTCTAAAGTGGCCAATTGAACCACACCGCTAGTGGAAATTCGATTAATGATCATGGGTCCATATCCTTTTTTTTTCGATTTACGGGCATGCTGCTTTAGTGTATAAACCAACACTAAATCTCCTTCTTTCAATCCTTTATCCTTGATGTGTGCATCAAAGTATGCCTTTTGTCTTTTCTTTGCAGCATAGATGCATGTTGTTGCTTGTAGCCTCGTCTCCCCTAAGCATTCCAGATCAAAGATCCTAGAGGACAATTCATGTCCATTCCACTCATGCTCTTGTGCTACTTTTAATGCGGGAATTAGAAAGTCTAATGGTAGCATAGCATTCTATCCGAAGACCATCTGAAATGGGGTGGCATTGAGTACCATTTTGTAAGCAACTTGGTAAGCCCAAACAACATGATGAAGCTGTTTGTCCCAATTAGAGCGTTTATTATTTACCAATTTTGTCAATACATTACGTAGGATCTTATTTGTGCTCTTGGCTTGTCCATTAGCTTGTGGATGATAGGGGGCCTACTTCTTATGTATCACCAGGAATTCTTGGAGAAGGTTTTCAATGACCTCATTCAAGAAGTGCATACCTCTATCACTTACTAACTCTATTGGTAATCAATATCTTGTGAACACATTCTCAAATAAGAACCTTGTCGTTGTTCGAGCATCATTCTTGTTCATGGATTTTACTTCTACCCACTTTGTAAGGTAATCGGTGGCTACAAATAATGTATTTTGCATGGGAGTTTCTAGTTGGGGAGTTAATGGGACCCACAAAGTCTATACCCCACTTCGAGAATGCACGTCCTCCCATCATTGGTCTCAAAGGCATCTCATCTTTTCTTATTGGATATTGTGCATGTTGGCATGTGTCACATTTCTTCACATAAGTATGTGCATCCATGTGAAGAGTGGGCCACCAAAGTCCTGAGAATAGAATAGTCTTGATTACTCTCTTAGGCCCAAAGTGTCCACCTACAACACCGCTGTGTGCAGTTTCTAAGACTTTCAAGTAGTCTGATTCATGAATGCACAGTCTTAAGTATCCATCTTTGCCTCTTCGGTATAAGTTATCGCATACTAAGGCATAGTCTTTAGCCTCTTGCTCCATGTTTTGTCTTCTTGCTAGACTAGCCTCACTAGGTAGTGTCCCCGATCTCATAAATTCCACCAATGGAGCACTCCAGTCTGGAATTAATGACACGTGATAAAGGGTGGCATGTTCCATTGGGGGTCTCTCCTGACACACTGGACAATTCTTGATCCATTCCTGTATTTCTCTATCGATGCTAAGCCAATACACTCCTAAACGTTTTAGATTCTGCAACGTTCATTGTTTAGAATAGTGATTTCCTAGCAATCCTTCATGGGCTTGTCGCAACCAACTACTATGTTCGTCATCCTCGACACAACAAGCTAGTACACCCTCTGTATCTTGTTTGTACATGCTTCCTGCCAATATTTGATATTTTTGTGATCTTACAATTTCTTCTTTGTTTGTTTTTACGTTCTTATTTCTAGGTTCAAAAGTTAGGACTAGTACCAATTTATTTGCCCATTTATGAACAACTTCTAAATTGAACAAATAAGCATCAGGTAGTTCATCAGACACTCCTTGCGGTGACTCTCCTAAAGTGATGCAAGAAAGATGGTCTACCCTGAGGTGGGTTCTACCTTTCCTAACAACCACTTCAAAGTCGTATTCCATCAATAAGAGGAACCATCTTACTAAGCGTCCTGTATTGCAAGGTTTATTGACCAAATAGAGCAAAGCTTGATGATCAGTGAAAAACTTAAACTTGTTGGCCAATAGGTAGTGTCTAGACTTCTTCACAACATATGCCATGCCTAAGCCTTCTCTCTCGGTTGTTGTTTAGTTTTGTTCGGCAGTGTTCAGTTGCCTGCTAGCATACACTATAGGCAGATCTAAATTTCCTTCACCTGTTGGTTGTGCTAGCACACATCCTATTGCATGATTGGATGCATCCACATGGACATGGAATGGTTTATTCCAATCGAGAGTGGCTAGTATTGGTGTTGTGTACAAACGTCTCTTCAGCTCATTGAAGGATTTTTCACATTCATCGTTCCACTCAAAATTTGTCAACAAGGCATAAAGAGGTTTAGTTATGATTGCATACATGTGGATGAACCTGCGATAATACCCACAATGGCCCACAAAGGCTTGTACCTCTTTAATGTTCCTTGGCATCGACAACTCAGCTATGGCTCTAACTTTGTCCTTGTCTGTTGATATTCCGTTCTTAAAAACAATGTGACCTAAGAGTTTACCTTGTCGTACCATGAACACACACTTTTATGGGTTTAGACACACTCGATATTCTCTACACTTGTTGAAGATCTGTCTGAGCTTAGGGATCTGGTATCTTCTTTCTTGGGAATGAGCACATAAATTATCCACATATACTTCTAAGCTCTTTCGCAAGAACTCTTTGAAGACATGACACATGAGCCTTTGGAATGTTGCAGGTGCATTGGTGAGCCCAAATGACATCACACGAAATGCAAAGATTTCCCACTCTGTGGCGAAAGCCGTCTTGTGCTGATCTTCAGGGGCAATGGCTACTTGGTTGTAACCTAAAAATCCATCAAGGAAGCTATAAACTTCCTTGCCTGCAACATGCTCCAATAAATGTTTAGTGATTGGAAGTGGATAATTATCTCGAATCGTAGCAGCATTAACTTTTTTAAGGTTAATGCACACTCGCAAGTTTCCATTCTTCTTGGGCACTACTACAATGGGGGACACCCATTCAATATGCTCAATCTCATGGATGAATCCTGCTTCAATCAGCCTATCAAATTCTTCTTTTATTTTAGCTCCATAGGTGTCATTATATGTGTAGGGCTTTTGTTTAGTGGATTTGGCATCAGTAGTCATGGGGATAGTATGAGAGCAAATTTTTGGATCTACTCCCTTCAAATCTCGGTAGTGCCATGCAATTTCTGCTGCACCTACTGTAGAGCAGATTCATTGGGAT
Organism: Ceratopteris richardii; assembly: GCA_020310875.1. NCBI lineage: Eukaryota > Viridiplantae > Streptophyta > Polypodiopsida > Polypodiales > Pteridaceae > Ceratopteris > Ceratopteris richardii. The sequence continues at coordinate 120,352,165 of CM035410.1, read as the reverse complement.
GGTAGAGATGCCCAGGCACATGCATTGATAACTTTGTCTATCAAACGTGCCATTATTCCTCACATTTGCTCTTGCAGAATAGCTAAAGGATGCTTGGGATACACTTACCACATTGTACCAAGCTAGGAATGAGGCTCGTGTTTCTTACCTCCGAAAGCAGTTGGAGAGTGAGCACATGAATGAAGGTGATTCTATGGACAGTTTCCTAATGAAGATCAAATACTTGAAGAAACAGTTGATTTTTGCTGATGAGGTTATACCAGATAGCTCACTTGTGCAGACCGTTCTGAATGGTCTTCCTGATTCATATCAGAGTTTTGCTTCTACTCTTCGGTTGATGATGGGCAATCCAAATGCCTTATCATTTGAGGAGTTAGTCTCTATTCTGTTGCAGAAAGATCAGTCCAGGGAGAACACGTCCATTATGCGAGTTGCAGATCAAGCTTTCCTCGCTAGTCAAAAGGGCAAAGGAAAATGGAGCTCTTCGACAAGTAAGCATAAATCTTCTAATTCTACACATTCAAAGAAGGAAGATAAAGATGAGAAGAAATCAAAAAAGCAGAAATTATTTTGTAAGTACTGTAAAGGGAATGATCATATCATAAAGAACTCTCCAAAACTGGCTGCTAAAGAGGCAAAGAAGAAAGAGGCTGGAATGGTTGTTGTAGAGGCCTCTTCTCCAAAAACAGAGTCTGCTAATCTTGTGTAGGAAGAAGAATGGGCGTTTACTACTGTCTGCAGTTTTGACCCATCTTCTTATGAGCAGTGAATGTCTGCAGTAGACTCAGATGTTTGGTATTTTGATAGTGGGGCAACCAAACATATTACCTCATAGTGCAGTTTCTTCTCTTCACTCGAGCCTGTCCCTAGAGGGAATACTGTTACATGCGGCAACAACTCCTCTTATCCTGTTATGGGAGTTCGTAAGATCATTTTGACTACTGCTGATGGTAGTTCTTTCACTTTGTCAGATGCTTTATTTGTGGCAGGGATCAAGAAGAACCTGTTATCAGTTTCTGCATTAGCCAAGATTGGCTTGGTTGTGAAATTTGTTGATGACAGGTGTACAGTTCATGATCTGTCAAATGGCGATGTGATTATTGCTTTTGGCATTTTATGTCCTGGGCTATATAAGCTCATAGACTATGAAAGATCTGTAGATGATTTGGCATGTGGAGTAAATGATTCTTAGGCTATGTCAGATGCAAAGCTTTGGCATGCACGCTTTGGTCATCTAAATTTTGCTAGTTTGCTATGCCTGCAAAAATCTGAAATGGTGTCCTCTTTGCCAAACTTGAGGCACCTGGAAAACATGTTTGTGAAGGCTGTATTTTGGGCAAAATGCAGCGTTCGTCCTTTCCAAAAGATGGTTCAGTTCGGGCTACTCAGAAATTGCAGCTTGTACATAGTGATATATGTGGTCCTATGCAGACACCTTCTTTTGGGAATTATCTTTACTTCGTGACTTTCATCGATGATTTTTCCAAGCATGCTATATCCATTGAAGGCAAAGTCCCAAGTGTTCATGTGCTTCAAACAGTTTTTTGTTTTGGCTGAAAATTTGTCAGCATGTAAAATGGGCACCCTCCATTCCGATCAAGGGGGGGAATATATGTCTTCTGATTTTAATGCATTTTTGGCTGAACGTGGGATAAAATACCAATGTATAGTGCCGTATACACCTCAACGGAATGGAGTTGTTGAACAAAAGAACAGGTCACGCATGGAGATGGCGAGGTGTATGGTCAAGAGTCATGCTTTACCACATAGTTTCTGGCTTGAGGCTGTCATGTGTGCAACATATATACTGAACAGGTATCCCACTAAAGCGTTGTAGTCTATCACTCCATATGAGGCTTGGCATGATCGCAAGCCATCTATTGCTCATCTGCGTGTTCTTGGTTGTTTGGCATATGCATTAGTGCCTGAACAATATCGCATAAAATTGGATGATAAAGCAGTAAAATGTATTTTTGTTGGGTACATTTCTAAAAGTAAAGGCTATCATGTGTATCATCCACAGACTAAACGCATTCTGGTTAGCCGTGATGTTGTTTTTGTGGAAGATGCTATTCAGCCATTGCTTTCATGTACTAAGGAGACATCTGTTAGCTCCAAAGACATGTATGATACTTTGCTGCCTCTTTTTACAGGTGGACAGTCTAGTGCTGATCCAAATGAGGCAACTTCTCACCCTTTGCAGGTTCATGTGATGATGCAGATCATTCCATTTTTGATGCAGATTTACATGATGCACTAGTTGATGAGAGAGCTGATATTGAGCAGGCAAAAACTATGCCAAAATGGATGGTGCAGACTTTGCGTGACAGCAAATTAGATGCACCTCTGTCATATCGTTATCGTTCAAGCTCTCATAGTGCCTTCTTTGCATCAGATTGCTATGCTATGGCTGCATCTAGTCTCTGTGATTAGAATGAGCCTGTTTCGTTTGATGAAGCACAAAATTCAGAAAATTGGATGGCTGCAATGCAATCTCAATATGATGCTATAATGAAGAATGGTACTTGTTCTTTGTGTGACTTGCCTCCTCGCAAGAAGGCCATTGGCACTATGTGGGTATACAAGCTGAAGCGTAAACGGGATGGTACAGTTGACAAGTATAAGGCTAGGCTTGTTGCAAAGGGTTATGCACAGGAAAGAGGCATTGATTTTGATGAGACCTTCGCACCTATATGCCATATGACTACTGTTCAGAGCATCTCTACACTTGCAACTCATCATGGTTGGAATGTATATCAGTTGGACATTAAAACAACATTTGTGAATGGTGTTGCATGAAGAAGTGTATGTTTTTCAGCCCCGTGGCTTTGTGCAGAAAGGGCATGAAAACTAGGTGTGCACGTTAAAGAAGGCATTATATGGTTTAAAGCAAGCACCACGTGCTTGGTATGAGAAGATACATGCCTATCTGATTGCACATGGTTTTGAGAATAGCCCAGTTGAAAGCACCTTATATGTTAAGCGTGCTAATGATGTGCTTCTGATCATTGTTGTCTATGTTGACGTCATCTTCATTGACAGTTAGAGCGCATTGACAGTTGCAAGGAACCCTGTGTTCCATGCTCGCACTAAGCACATTGAGGTGCATTATCACTATGTCAGGGAGAGGTTCTCTACTAGGGAGATCAGCTTGGCATATGTTCCCATGCAGGAGAACACTGCAGACCTTTTCACGAAGGCTCTGCCTAGGGAGAAGTTTGAAGCTTTTTGCAAAGCTTTGGGCTTACTTCCTTTTATGGAGTGATTTCCACATAGCTTGGCACTTCCTTATACATGAGTGCCAGCTCCTTGTTCACCGCATCACTCCCAGGGGGGATTTGTTGATATATTTAGGTAGTGATGTGTGTGAACACACTAGGACCGACGGGACACTTTTTTCCCTCTTTAGGAGGTTTTTTCCCCCGGCTTGTATATGCGCCTATTGCCCTAATGGGCTACTTATCTTTGTACATTCTCTAGTAATACATTCAGTATTGTGTGCTGTGCTCCAAGCTTCTTCTTCTTCCTTGTGCTGTTCGCGTGCTTCCGCAGACGTCTAACTCCAACAGTACCAATGTGAGGAGCTTCACCTCATAAATATCAGTCCGTGGAGACGTGAGGACCGGTATGAAGACCGTGAGAAAGTGCTGGCACAAGTGCATGAGTGAAAGCACACAAGCATGTGCACACATACACACACACATGCACAAGGTAAGAGCAAAGAGTGGAACAATGGAAGCACTTCGATTACAAGAGAAATCCCTTACAAAGCTGAAATGTACAACAAGCTAACCTCAAAAATGAGCTCTCCAGTCCTTTTTTATAGTTTTTTGAGTGGTTTTGGCCCTGTCCAGCCCTAGTGTCAGATCTAGTTAAAAAATAGGTTCAAAGACTTATTTGGGGGCTCAAACAGAGTCTAAAAATTATGAAAATTGGGAGGATGATAGTTCTAATACTCCTCAAGCTGAAGGACTCCTCGGATTGAACAAAATCGAGTTGCAAAAATGGAAAATGGTCTTTAAAATGGTTTTTGGTGATAAAAATCACTGTTTTTATAGGGATTTCTTCTGAAAATTTGACATGTGCTTCTTGGAGCTCCCTACATGCTCCTTCTTCTTGTGTGTCCACTTCCTTGATGTGCTTCCATGATTTGTCCTTAACTTTGAGTGTCAACATAGACGTTGACTGTCGTCGAGCTCTATCTGTCATGATAAACTGTGTTTATCGTATATTGTGGGCTTGTCTGTCGCAATAGACGGTGTCTATCACGATAGACGGGGTCTATCATGTATTGTGTTTTGGTCTATCATGATAGATGGTGCCTGTAACAATAGATGGGGTCTATCATGGGGGCCTGTCTGTTGCGATAGATGGTGTCTATCGCGATAGACAGGGTCTATCGTCTATCGTGTTTTGGTTTGTCACGATAGATGGTGTTTGTCGCGATAGACACAATTTATCGCGGGGTTCTGTCTGTCGCGATAGATAGTGTCTATCCTGATAGAGGGTGTCTTTCGTGATAGACTGAAAAAATGCAATTTTTTTTGAAACTTTTAGTGATTTGGAGTGCTCTAATGGTGTAGGTTGTCGTGCCAAGCATGAAAACAAAAAACATTGAGTTTCTCTGTCTCTCGCGACAGATAGAGGTCATCGTCTCAGGACTGGTGCTGAGTTTTATCGTACCTGAATAGGCTGCTGGAGATGGTCGTACAGCTAAAACCTGCACCAAAAGCTCAAAAACACACAAAACAAGTCGCACACAAGCTCTCTCTCTCTCGCTCTCTCTCACAAGTGAAATGAGGGAAATGAGGTGGGTATGGGGAATATGACCAAAAAACTGAAATTTTTGTGAAGATGGAGATGGAGGTGGGAGATGGTGAGGATGATGATGGTGACGATGGTGATGCAAAAATAAGAAAAAAAATGAAGAGAAATAAGCAAAAGAAGGGATATTACCTATGACTCCAATGTCTCAACTCTACATCTTACCATCACACCCTCGTCCTCGAAGCTCTCTTCCCGACAACGGCACCAAATGTGGTGTCACTCTAGCACAATGGCAAGTACCAACGTGAGGCGATCCACCTCATAATTGTCAATCTGTGGAGACGTGAGGACTAGTATGAAGACTATGAGCAAGTGATGGCACAAGTGCATGAGTGAGAAGCACACTAACATGCACACACATACACACACATACACACACGTGCACTCAAGGCAAGCACAAAGAGAGGAACAATGGAGTTCTTTGCACTAGTCAAAAAGTCTCTTACACAAGCTCAAATTACTAATATTCTAACCCCAAAAATGAGTTCTCTAGCTCTTTTTATAGTTTTTTGACTAGCTTTGGCCTTGTCTAGACCTCGTGTCTGGCCTAGTTAAAAATTAGATTCTAGAGCCTATTTGAGGACTAAAACAGAGTCTAAAAATTATGAAAATTGGTATGTAGCTAATTCTAATACTCCTCAAGCTTTAGGAATCCTTGGCTTGAACATAATGGAGTCCATTCTACCAAAAATAGGATTTACAATGTTTGTGTAGTGATGAAAATCACTTGACTTGGAATTAGTTTATGGAAAAAAATGATTAGGCCTTGTTACCGGATTGTGCATGAATGCTCCTTTGTGCTGGTATGATCTTCTTATAGCTTGTATGCCAACATTGTGCCATACACACTTCCTCAGAAATCCATCCATTTAAGAAAGCATTCTTTACATCAAGTTGATAGAGCTTCCAATTTCTAGATGCCGCAAGACTAATGAGAACCCTGATTGTAGGCATTTTTGCAACAGGAGAGAAAGTCTCCTCATAATCAATACCGTGGGTTTGAGCAAACCATTTAGCAACTAACCTTGCTTTATGTCTATTTATACTTCCATTTGGATTCCTCTTCATTTTGTATATCCATCGAGATCCAATTACCTTCATAGATGGCTTCTTAGGTACAAGCTCCCAAGTGTCATTCTCCTTCAAGGCTTCCATTTCTTCATCAATTGCATCTCTCCAAGCTTTCTTGCTTTGTGATTCTTCAAATGTGGTAGGTTCTTCATTGGTTGAATCCTTTGCAATGTAGATTGAATGCGTGGTGACCAAAGAAGTATCATAACCATACCTCTCTAGTTTCTTCTTCTCCCTTGAAGACCTTCTAAGTGGTTGATGTGAGCTCTCATGTCCATATGTAGCATCTTTCATCTTTGCTTTACCTTTGCTCTTCCATAGCTTTAGTCTTTCCAAGTCTTCTAGGTCAATTTCCGAATCACTTTCTTCAATTTACTTTGGCTCCTTTGGTTGAAGTGATGGAAAATCTTCATCCACATCATAAGGCAGCTTCACTTTCCTATCATCATCAAACCATGATTTGTTCTCACCAAAAATTACATCTCTACTCACAAAAAATCCTTTATTAGTTGGATTGTACAATCTATTCCTTTTTTGTTTTGGTCATAACCAATAAATATACACTTCTAGGGCTTGGGATCCAATTTCCCTCTTACTTGAGAAGGAATGTGAGCATAGGCTAAGCATCCAAAGATTTTACAATGCTCTAGACTAGTTCTTCTTCCATTCCACACTTCATATGGAGTGGTTTCATCTAGTGACTTAGATGGAAGTCTATTTATGGGCTATGTGGCTATAGACACAGCCTCTTCCCATAGGTAGTTTGGCAATCCCTTTTCATTGAGCATGGACCTTGCGGCTTCAACAATAGCTCTATTTCTTCTCTCTGCTACACCATTGAGTTCAGATGTATACCTTGTAATGGCTTCCCTTTTAATGCCTCTTTCATGCAAGTAGGCATCAAATTTAGAAGAGAAGCATTCTCCTCCACCATTTGATTTGAGTCTTTTAAAAGTCCTACCTGTTTGGTTTTCAACAAACGCAACATACTTCTTAAAGCAATTAAAAACTTCATCCTTGTGCTTCATGAAAAACTGAATGGTCCACCTCCTACAATCATCTATGAAAGACACATAATATCTTGAGCCTAATAGATGGCTCCTTATTAGGACCCCACACATCTGTGTGCACTAGATCCAAAAGATTTTGATACACATATCCCTTCCTATTGAAAGGTTGTCTATGAGCCTTGCCGAATTGACAAGCTTCACACTTATAAATCATGTGTTGCCTTGTGATATTAGGTAAACCAAGTACACTTTGGTCCCTGCAAATTTGTTTGAGTGTCCTCTCACGAATGTGAGCAAGCCTTTTGTGGCATATCTCCAACTCTATGAGAGTTTGAGATCCATAGCTAAATAAAGCTATGTTCTTTGTATCTTCCACTTAAAAAGTGAAAATCCTTCCTATCTTTTCTCCTTTGGAAATCCTTCTAAAGCCTTGCCTTGGGTCTTCAACATATGCTCCAAATCCGTTGAATTTAACGTGCAATCCTTTTTCAACAATCTGACCAACACTTATTAAATTTTTTGTAATTGTAGGGACATACAAGACTTTGCTTAAGAGGTTCATATTCCCATATGATGTCTTCACATTACCTATCTTCTCCACCGAGTGCTTTGTATCATCTCCTGTTTGCACTTCATGTTTGTTGTGAGGATCTTCCAAATCAAAAAGTAAAGCCACATTTCCTGCTACATGATTTGAGCATCCCGAATCAATGTAAAAGATGTGATCATCATCCTTATCCTTCTTCACTGATTGATTCATAATCAATAATGAATCTTCTTGACTTTGGTCCTCTGCATAGTTATTGTAATTTCTTCCTCCTTTATGGCCACTTTGATAGTTGTTGTTGTTGTTATTGTTGTTGTAGGTGTTGTTGTAGCCTCCATTGTATCTGCCTCTATTTTATAGCCACCTCTATTGAATCCTCTTCCTCTTGAGTTCCTCAGGTTCTTGAAACATTCTTCCGTAGTATAATTAGATAAGCCATATATATTGCAAGGTTGAGATGATTGGAATCTCCCTCTGCCTTGCTTTCCACCTCTACCTCTTCCTCTAGCTCTTCCTCTACTTGCAAAGTTTGCTTGGAAAGAGCTACCTTCATCTTCATTCTTCTTATTCTTTGACTTGTCCTTGACCTTAGCTTTATCAGAATATAAGGTAGAAGTTTGATTACCTCTTGAGTGTTGGGAGAGGATGGTTGGATGCACTCAGAGATTGAGTAGGTGCTGCTAAACCTGCTTCACACCAGCCCTCTATAACTCCAGGAATGCTTAGTACACTTGTTTAGCTTCCAAATGATACCAAGAAAGCATATATGTACTTTACAAATGATATGTGTAATGATCAAATCAAAACAGATAACTTGAGACTTCAAAAATCCAAGAAAACTTGCTATTTTGGTATTGATACCTGCTCAGTCTTTCACTCAGTATGACCAGTACACTTACAATTGATCAAATTCCTTCTGGACATATTAAATTAGCTTTAAAAGCTACCAATTGCAAGTGGAATGAGAAGAAATGACAAACCATACACTGAGAAATCACTTTAACAAAATAAAGTTTACCCCCGATATTTTAGGAGCTCTGCAGACACAGACCAGTAAGCACTTCGGCTCAGATTACTCTGAAATGGCTGAACCAAACTGCTTCAAATTTTGTGGATGTATAGATAACTTCGAGCTGAATCCAATGTGCTTTGAATCACTTGATTTGGATGAGTAGATCCTGAGATATGCCTTGTTGAAGTTGACAGACTTGGAGTAATATACTCAGAGAATCACAGAGTAGATGAATGTAAGTATTTGTATTAGATCATGTAAATGTACATTCCCATTGGCATGATAAACATAGCTCAATGGTACTCAGAGGTGTAGGCTGTGGAGTAGCACTCACACACTCAATGATCAAAGGTATAAGCCTCGGGAAAAGTGAAGAACACCCGCGACTTTTGACGTACACTTTTTATAGGAGTTGAGTTGAATTTGAGTTTGAATTCAAGTTCAAATCTCCTATGATCACTCCACTAAATGTAGGGAGATATTCTCTCCATCAATCAACAACCTTTTCCACGACTTTCAATCAATTAGGTGTGATTACATAACATGCCAAGTCATTTAGACTTTTACAAGAGATAAAATGGTAAGAAATCATAGGCATAAGTTCCTATGGTCTTTGCTTCATGTAGAGTCTTCAAAGTAGATATCCAAGCCAAATTGTGAAGGCTTGACTTACACCAACAGCTCCCCCTCAAGCCAAACATTTTGGCTCAAGTCTTCATCTTCATTCTTCAATCTGTAATCCAATCATGGATTTAAATCTGCATAACTTGTTTCCATCCAAAGCTTTAGTGAGTAAATCTGCACATTGCATATTAGTAGACACATAGGTCAACTGAATGTCTTTGCTAAGCAACTTCTCTCTCACATAGTGGTAATGAACCTCTATGTGTTTTGTCCTAGCATGATATATTGGATTGGCTGCAAGGTGAAGAGAACTTGTGTTGTCACCAAAGATGATTGGTGGCCTTGCGTAGGCCTAACTCTGTATACAAAAGCTTTAACCAGATAGCTTCCTGAGTGGCATTTGCTAGCCCTCTATACTCTACTTCAGTAGATGAAAAAGCTACTGTAGGTTGTTTCTTGGCTGACCAAGAAATTGGTTTATCACCTGCAAAACATATGTATCCTGATGTGCTCCTCCTGTCATCCTTGCATCCTGCCCAATCTGCATCTGAATATACTTTAATGTCAATATCTGATGTATAAGGAAAGTACAAACCATGGTTCTGAGTTCCCTTTAGATACTTCAAGATCTTCTTTGCTGCCTCTAGGTGAGGTACCCTTGGTTTGTGCATGAATTGGCTTAGCACACTCACACCATATGCTATGTCAATTCTGGTTAAGGTAGCATAATTCAGACTACCTACCATACTTTGGTATCCTGTAATGTCTTGGACTTCATCACCTTCATGAGCACTAAGCTTTAGGTTGACTTCCATAGGAGTACTTGAGACTTTAGCATCCTGCAAATTAAATTTCTTCAACATATCCTGAACATACTTCTTCTGAGTGATATATATACCTGAATTAGTATAAACCAATTCAAGACCTAAGAAGTACTTTAATAATCCAAGATCATTGATCTTGAATTCCTTCATCATCTGTCCTTTGATATGTCTAATCCCACTGACATCATTACCTGTAATGATGATGTCATCAACATAGACACAGAGATAGATTACCTCTGAATTGCTCCTTTTGATAAACAATCAAGTATCTGCCTTGCTCATTATAAATCCTTGGTCTTGGAGATATGTTGTCAACCTGTAATTCCATGCTCTAGGTGCCTGCTTCAAACCATATAGAGCCTTCTTCAATTTACAAACATAATTTACCTTCTTGGGATCTTCATAGCCAGGTGGTTGTGACATGTAGACTTCTTCAGATATCCATCCATTCAAGAAAGCATTCTTGACATCCAATTGGTACATGTTCCAATTCTTGGATGCAGCTACACTCACCAATATTCTGATTGTTGGCATCTTAGCCACAGGAGAAAATGTCTCCTCATAATCAATGCCTTGGGTTTGTGCAAAACCCTTGGCTACCAACCTAGCTTTGTGCATGTTAATTGTACCATCAGAGTTCCTCTTGAGTTTGTAGATCCATCTGGATCCTATCACCTTCATAGAGTCCTTCTTGGGTACCAAGTCCCATGTGTCACTCTCCTTGAGAGCCTCTATTTCTTCATCCATAGCTTCTTTCCATTTTGGTTTTGTGATTGCCTCCTCATATGAACCTGGTTCTTCATTCAATAGATCCTTTGCAAGATATACAAAATGCTTAGTTACAAGAGAACTGTCATACCCATATCTGATAGGCTTCTTACTTTCTCTCTGAGATCTCCTCATTGCTTGAGTTGAGGATTCTGGTATATCCTCTAGCTTCTTTATCTTCATCTTTCCTTTGGACTTCCATGCCTTGAATTCCTCAAGATTAATTGTGTCATCATCATCTGAGCTTGAGTCTTCTTTCTGGATTGGTTCCTCCTTGGTAAGCTTTGGGAAGTCTTCTTCCATGTCATAAGGTAGACTAACTTTCCTGCATTCATTCTCATACCCTGAGTCATTTTCATCAAAGATGACATCTCTGCTTACCTTGAAACCTTTGTTTGAGGGGTTGTAGAATCTGTACCCTTTGTGGTTCAAGTCATAACCAATGAAGATACATTTTGCAGCTTTAGGGTCTAGCTTTCCTCTTACCTGTGAGGGAATATGCACATATGCAACACAACCAAAGATTTTGCAATGATCCAAAGATGGTCTCTTACCATGCCAAGCTTCATAAGGTGTCATTCCATCAAGTGACTTTGATGGCAACCTGTTTATGAGATAGGTGGCAGTAGATACACTCTTTGTCCAAAGATAATTTGGTAATTTCTTTTTATTAAGCATAAACCTAGCTGTTTCTACAATGAGTCTATTCCTTCTTTCAGCTACCCCATTTTGTTCAGGTGAGTACCTTGTGGTTATTTCCCTCTTGATGCCTCTTTCCTGCAAGAAGTCTTCAAATTCATTGGAGAAGTATTCACCTCCTCCATCTGACCTTAGCCTTTTCAAGTTTCTACCTGTTTGATTTTCAACTAGTGCAAGATATCTTTTGAAACAATTAAACACTTCATCCTTATGCTTCATAAAGTATAACACAGTCCATCTGCTATAATCATCAATGAAGGACACATAATACCTTGATCCTGAAATGGATGATTCCTTGCTAGGTCCCCAAACATTTGTATGCACCAATTCCAGATAGTCTTGATGCATAAAACCTTTCTTTGAATAGGGCAACCTGTGTGACTTACCAAACTGACAAGCTCCACACTTGTATATCATGTGTTGCTTGGATACATTAGGTATCCCAAGCACACATTGATCCCTGCACATTTTCTTTAAGGTTCTTTCACCAATGTGACCTAACCTCTTATGCCATATTTCTAATTCTGAAAGTGTTTGATCCTTGTAATTGTATAAAGCAATATTTTTGGTGTCTTCTAGCTCAAAAGTAAACAATCTACCTGATTTTTCTCCCTTGGCTATCCTTCTGAATCCATGTCTTGGGTCCTCCACATATGCTCCATGTTGATTGAACCTGACTTGTAAACCTTTTTCCACAATCTCTCCTACACTCATTAGGTTCTTGGTAATAGTTGGGACATAAAGTACTCTGCTCAATAAGTTCTGATTACCATCACTAGTCTTTACATTACCAATCTTTACAATAGAATGTTTAGTGTCATCACCTGTCTGCACTTGATGTTTGCCCTTCGGTTCTTCCAAATCAGAAAGTAGTGCCACATTGCCAGCTACATGATTAGAACATCCTGAATCAATATAAAATAAGTGATCATCATTGATACCTGACTTGGAAGTCATATTCATAATCAATAGGGAGTCATCTTGCTCCTCTGTGTAGTTGTTGTAGTCTTTCCTATTCCTGAATCCTCCTTGGTAGTTACCATTGTGGTTGTAATTGTTGTTGTAGTTATTGTTGTAGCCATTGTAGCCTTGATGTTGGTTGAATCTTCCTCTTCCTTGAGAGTATCCACCTCTTTGATAGCCTCTTCCTCTCTGATTTTTGTAGTTTCTGTAGCACTCATTTGTGGTATGATTAGACAATCCACAAATATTGCATGGTGATGAATTGTAGGGTCTCCCCCTACCTTGCTTACCTCCTCTGCCCCTGCCTCTTGAAGATCTACCTCTCCCTGCATAGTTGGCTTGGGAGGTAGACCCTTCATCCTCTTGCTTTTTACCTTTACCTTTGTCTTTAACCTTTTTTTTAGTATATAGGGCAGAAGGAGTGTTACCTTTAGATATATCTCCAACCTTTGTGAACTTTGCTTCATGTGTGAATAGTTGGCCCATCAGATTTGTGAGATCTGGGGTATGTATGTCCATGTAGAGATCCAATGCAGTGGTGAAGCTTTCCCACTTATCATCTGCCTTTAAAATATTGGTTACTTGCCTTACTATTTGTTCCTCTTCAATCTCCTCTCCAATACTTGCAAGCTGGTCTGCAATGTCTTTGACCTTAGTGACAAAGTCTGAAACTGATTGCTTTGATTGCTTCCTAAGAGTAGTGAATTCAATCCATAGTTGATTCTTTCTGGCCCTTGTACTAGATGAAAAGTATGTTGACAAGGTTTCCCAAGTCTCTTGGGAAGTCTTGCAATTCCTGATGTGAGGTAAAAGGAAATTAGATATAGAGTTAAGAAGATATGACCTTGCCAATGCATCTTTTGCACACCATGTGTTGAGTCTCTCTTGCTCTTCCTTGGTGGGTAGACCTCTAGCTTTGAATGAGGGCAATTCCTCATCTCCTGATATGAATCCAAATAAGCTTCTTCCTTGTAGATAGGTCTTCATCCTCAGAGACCAAGCTTGGTAATTGTTCCTGTCCAATTTATCAATGAATGAAGGAAAACCATTTCCCATGTTACCTTATTTGCTCTGATACCACTGTTGGGAGAGGATGGTTGGATGCACTCAGAGATTGAGTAGGTGCTGCTAAACCTGCTTCACACCAGCCCTCTATAACTCCAGGAATGCTTAGTACACTTGTTTAGCTTCCAAATGATACCAAGAAAGCATATATGTACTTTGCAAATGATATGTGTAATGATCAAATCAAAACAGATAACTTGAGACTTCAAAAATCCAAGAAAACTTGCTATTTTGGTATTGATACCTGCTCAGTCTTTCACTCAGTATGACCAGTACACTTACAATTGATCAAATTCCTTCTAGACATATTAAATTAGCTTTAAAAGCTACCAATTGCAAGTGGAATGAGAAGAAATGACAAACCATACTCTGAGAAATCACTTTAGCAAAATAAAGTTTACCCCCGATATTTTAGGAGCTCTGGAGACACAGACCAGTAAGCACTTCGACTCAGATTACTCTGAAATGGCTGAACCAAACTGCTTCAAATTTTGTAGGTGTATAGATAACTTTGAGCTGAATCCAATGTGCTTTGAATCACTTGATTTGGATGAGTAGATCCTGAGATATGCCTTGTTGAAGTTGACAGACTTGGAGTAATATACTCAGAGAATCACAGAGTAGATGAATGTAAGTATTTGTATTAGATCATGTAAATGTACATTCCCATTGGCATGATAAACATAGCTCAATGGTACTCAGAGGTGTAGGCTGTGGAGTAGCACTCACACACTCAATGATCAAAGGTATAAGCCTCGGGAAAAGTGAAGAACACCCGCGACTTTTGACGTACACTTTTTATAGGAGTTGAGTTGAATTTGAGTTTGAATTCAAGTTCAAATCTCCTATGATCACTCCACTAAATGTAGGGAGATATTCTCTCCATCAATCAACAACCTTTTCCACGACTTTCAATCAATTAGGTGTGATTACATAACATGCCAAGTCATTTAGACTTTTACAAGAGATAAAATGGTAAGAAATCATAGGCATAAGTTCCTATGGTCTTTGCTTCATGTAGAGTCTTCAAAGTAGATATCCAAGCCAAATTGTGAAGGCTTGACTTGCACCAACATTGAGGACTCACCACCTTTGCTAATCTTTGCTTCATGAGTGAAGAGTTGGCCCATGAGTGTGTTGAGTTCGGGTACATGCATATCCATGTACAAATCCATGGTTGTTGTGAAGGACTCCCACTTGTCATCTGCTTTGTTTCCATTTATGCTTTTTCTCATGATTTGTTCCTCTTGAATTACCTCTCCAATGCTTTCAAGTTGATCTGAAATATCCTTCATCTTTGTGACATAATCACTCACACTTTCTTGGGACTTTTCTTCATTGTTGTGAACTTTATCCACAATTGGTTCTTCCTTGCTCGAGTGTTGGAGGAGAAGAAAGAAGCAAGTGCACTCCAAGCCTCTCTTGATGTCTTGCATCCCTTGACATGAGGTAAAAGAAAATTAGATATTGAGTTTAGAATATAGCACCTTGCAAGTGCATCCTTTGAACACTAGTTTGAAAGTCTTTCCTCTTCTTCATGTGATGGTTGCCCTTTGTTCCTCAAGGTTGGCATAGCTTCATCTCTAGATGTATATCCAAGAAGATTCCTCCCTTGAAGATATGCCTCCATCCTTAGAGACCATTCTGGGTATTTCTTTCTATCCTTAGAGACCATTCTGGGTATTTGTTGATGGAAATCCATCTCCCATGTTGATTGACTATGCTCTAATACCACTGTAAAGAGAGATGGTGGATGCAATCCGAAGATGAGTTGGTGCTGCTAGAACCAGCTTCACATCATCCAACTGAGACTTGAGATTTGGTTAATAGACCATTTGACCTTGGTAAATCCACAACAAAATCACCCAAGTGTTTTGGAACAACTATCTCAAAATTTTGAGTCAAGGCACACTAGTTACAAAATGACTAGCTCCCAAAACTTGCTATTTTAGTACATACACCTATTGGAAAAAATGAATAGTGCTCTCAAAGTAGAAAGAATTAGCAAAATTCAATTTGGACATAGCAAATAGACTTAAATATCTTGCTAACCCAAGTCAAAACATCTCAATTGATCAATTGAGCAATGAGAACAAGTTTTAGCAAAATCTAGAACACTCCCACCATTTCGAGGCTCTTCAAAGATTTGACCAGTGAGAAAAAAACACAGATTTCTCACGAATAATAAATCCAATGAGCATAATTTTTTGAGCATAAATAAGACTTAGAGAGAAATCCAATGCACTTTAAAAATTTGAAAAAGGTTACATATAGCTTGAGATATGTTCTTCTGAAGTTACTATTCTGAGTGAGTATAGCAGAGAATAAAACAGAGAAGTAAATGATGAGTGCATAGATTCACATATAATTACAACCACATTGGCAATGAATACTTGCAAAATGGTAGTAGAATGATAGAGCTATGGAGTAATATCTTCAATATCTACAAATGAACATGAAGTGGGCATGACTCAAGCTCTCTAATGGCGAGTTCCTTCTTGCTCTTTTAGCTAGTTTTGGAGGTAGTTTTGAATTTGAATTCAAATAACTTCACCTAAAAGTGATGCTAAAAATTAGGAGATATTCTCTCAGCTCATGAATTCAGGGTTTTAGGTAGTTAGAGCCACGCGTTTCCTTTTTACATCATGGATGACTTAAGCCATTCTTTCTTTCAAAATTACAAGAGATAAAATATACTCTTTTACAAGAGGTGTTCATATGTTGCAAAGACTCAAAACTTAACAATTAACTTTCCTCATTGGATAATTGATCAGATACACTTGGCACACAAGAGATGGCCACATAAGTCAGTTTTGTATGGGTGTTGTGCATTGACCATGATAATTTATGGATGTTTAGCTTATGGCATTCCAATCCAGAGAGCCCTTATGTGGAATAGAGTGCAACCGTTCAAAGGCCAAACATCAACTGGACACCCTTTTACACTATGACTTCCACGATGCAGCATCAAAGGCCCCAACCTGATATTCCCACGAGTTCCCACAGACCTCAAATGACCTAGTGGAGCACCCTTGGAAGAGCTCACAAATGAAGAATTTGAGCAAATTTTAAGGGAAGTAAAATCTTGAAGCAGGTGAGGAACCATAGTTAGAAAGCTCTTATCCACAAGCCACCACCTCTCAAGTACTAGTCAACATAGTCAATGAGGATGAGGGCAAGGAAGATTGAGCATGAAGAATCAGAAGAGGGTGATGAGGACTATGAAGGAAGACATCAAGAGGAAGAAATGGAAGTGCCAGAACTTATAGGTGCTCCTACATACACAACCTAGTTGCAAAGGCTATTCGACACGATCAAAGCCATGCAAGAAAGGCACAGATTTTCATTTGCATTAGGCAAAGCCTTAATCAAACAGATGTTAATAGAAGAAGGTGTGGACCATCATTTCATCACCACCCTCAAATCAATGTTAGAATCCTTGGGAGTCCGGGAGGCCATCCACACAGTAGTCCGCCAGTCAGTTTGGTATGAAAAATGTTGAGTCGACACATAACCAAGGGCAGAAAAGAACATACGAATACCTATATCTGAGCTCGAAGCAACCATAGAGCCAACCGCTTCCCCAACAACCACCATCGACCTAACTATGGAAACTTTTGTACAAACATCACCCATCTCATCCCAACACCTTGCATCTACTCCATCACCCCAACCCCTGCCACCAACCACTCAAGAAACCAATGTAGTACTCACAACCATAACCCAAACCCCAACCTCATCAACATCCTTCTCCTTTTAGGAACCTACTTCTCAAGGGACACTCTTCTCTTTCATTACCAATCCTCTTTTCACATCCCCATTTTTGCCTGTTGAACCTATCATGGGACACCCCCTTTTACCTAGCATAGAGGGACACCCAAGACTGGCTGAAGGTGGTATAGGTTTCCCTGCATTCCCATATTCACACATCTGCCTTCCCGCTGATCCGTACTTCCCACTTTCCTCCTCCATCTTTCCCTACCCCTCAATCACAACCATTGCCCCACCCCATTATGTGTCCTTCATGGAGAGTATCATTCCTGTCCGCACCCCCCACATGTTATACACACAAACACTCACTCCCACTTCATTGTACACACACACAAAAATCACTTCATCTACCATTTCCACATACATGGTAGCTCTAGCACGCACCACACTATTCAATCCTATGGACATTTCACCACCCATAGCACCTCCCCCTCCCCCCACTATACCACCATCTCCCATTCCCCTACCACCAACTACACTCGCACCTACCTCCTTGTTCGACACTGCATCCACAATTCCAATTCCCCTTCCCATCTCCCCTGCACTCCCCACCATTTCCCTTGCATCTTATACTTTAAATAATACATTCAATACAATCATTCAGTGTGCACATCAACTACAACAAGAGTACCAACAATTGGAAGAGCAAAATGCTACATTCCAGGTAGAGTTGTAGAGACTACAAGCAAGAGTCACTATCGTAGAGTCCGACAACCAAACACTCCTAGCATAATACACCACCTTACAACAGGCTCACTCAGAATTGGAGTCCAAGATATCTACTATGGATGCTCAAGCAGTCGAAGAATGGAAAATGTGCTCCAAGCACAGACTCTCACCAATGCTAAATTACGACAAAATCTAGGTCTACTACGAAAGCACATGGCTACAACATTGGAAGAGAACAAGAAATTACAATAGCAAAACCAAGATAATCTTGAAGCTACTATGGAAGGGACTACAGGCGTGGAGCTTAGCCCTACAAACTATCGAGCAGTCCGATCAGAAGGCATCAAGATAGTTGTTGAAGAGCATGCCATCTTTTTGGAGTCATATGAAAAGCTAGAGTCTGAATGTGCTGATCTCGAGAAGCAGCTAGCCAATGTCAACACATCTCAACCAAAGACGACCATTTTCCCTCAGCCTAGAGAGGAACTAGAAGCCTTAAGGAAATACATTGAAGAATTACAAGCATGCCTACTACCTCATGAAAGGCCACCCTCTCCAATCGAAGAACCAGAACCTGAAATAGTGGTGGAGATTCCAGTTGAAGAGAGTTTTGAAGAACCATATGAGCTGATGCCAATACCTGCCAAGCATGTCACTAAAGAGGGATGAGACATCTTTGAGATAGAAGTCCCAGATTGGCTCAAGAGGGTCGAGAAAATAGGTCAAACACATGATGATAGAGTGGCCGTGCAAATCAAGTCCCTTTCCAATCTGGAAGAAATAGTTCTTAGGTCCTCTTATTTTTAGAACCTATCCCATCAACGGCCAATTACCACATCAAAAGCACAATATAAGCCTTACTTTGTATTGTTAACGACTATGATACAGAGATTAAAAGGAACACAAGGAAAGAACCCACATTTGCCACTCAGTTTGAGCCTGATGATCTACCAGTAGAGGCACGAGCATGCTTGATCTTTCAACCTAATTGGTGTGAATGACTGTTAATGGACTACCCTGAAATGATGCGCACATGGGCAAGTATGCCACTCTATATTAAATATAACCCATGTTATTGCCCCATGGTTCATCGGAGGTCTTGGCAAGCTTTTGCCATCAAAGTTCGCAACGACAAAGGGTGCTCGGATTGGATTAATTAACCATACTTGCTCCCCCCTGAGGGCCACCCACAGTTGCCTATATGATCTCCACCATACATCATTGGTATATATGGTTAAAGAATGTACCAGATATTGCTACACAGATGTGTATGAAGATCTTCGAGCTCATGATGGTAGTGTTTAAGACCTTTCGAAAGATTCAAGCTCCATACATTTTAGCCCCTCGATTTTTTGAAGGCAATTGAGATTTGGTATATGACATGAGCCAAACCCCCTCAGTCAACATAATATATGCATGGCATGCATGAATCAAATATCTACTTGCTTGCTACATGCAAACTTTTGAAGAAATGTTCTCTACCGGGTTGCAAGAATATCATTATGAAATTTTCATTCCCATACCAACACATTTACTACATCTCTTTGCAGTAGGACAAGCCATACATGCAGATCAGTTACACTTGCCACATCTGGACAGTCGAGGTCCGATTGATTGGGATCAAATGATGACAAACTTGACACGAGGCCTATACATACAATAACATCACCTTGCCACCAATGTCATTGAGTATTACATAAATCACTCCCAACAACAAAGGTGTGTCAGGGATGAAAGACGCGAGAGAGGGGGGTGTTGGTAGCAGCCAGGTCATTCAAGGCCTTATGGGACAAAGAAGCCACCAAAGGGAGTTAGAACAAAGGGGCATCCAAGCAAGATTAAGTAGGCAAAGTAGTCAACGTAGATCAGGCAAGTAGGCCACATAATTTTTCATGGAAAAATATTTCCCAAACATTGATTTTAGCCACCTCACACCATTGTAAATACCATTTTCCATTATTCCTACTCCATTTTGTGCAAGCCAAGGAGTCCTTGAGCTTGAGGAGTATTAGAAGTATCTATGTACCAATTTTCATAATTTTAAGAGCTCATTTGAGCCTCCAAAATATCCTAGGAACCTAATTTTTAACTAGGCCGGACACTAGGTCTGGACAAGGCCAAAACCTAGTCAAAAACTATAAAAAGAGCTAGAGAGATCATTTTTGAGGTTAACTAGTTGGATATTGAAGCTAGTTTTGAGCTTTGTATACTTTCTTGGAGCTTGCTAACACAAGAATCCATTGTTCCACTTTTTATCTTGCCTTGTGTGCATGTGTGTGTGTATGTGTGTGCATGTTTGTGTGCTTCTCACTCACTCACTTGTGCACTCACTTGCTCATAGTTATCATACTAGTCCTCACATCTCTACAAATTGACAATTATGAGGTGGATCTCCTCACATTGGTACTTGCCATTGTGCTAGAGTGACAATGGGCATGTTAAACAGCTACGTGCACCATCTTCTTTGATTGTGATGATTGAAGAAATTAGTGCTATTTTTTATGATGTGAATGTGTTGAGACTTGATAGTATTGTGCCCAATCAAGCTCTTATGGCTGATTCTCTTTCCCACACATGGGTGCTAGATTCTGGTGCTTCTTTCTATGTGACACAACATAGAGAATGGTTCTCTAATTATGCCGCAAAGTCTCTTGGTATCCTCATTGATGATTCAAAATTCACTATGCATAATGTATGCCATATACCTCAATTATCACATAGTTTGATGTTGATTGATCAACTTGCTGACCTTGGTTACAAGGTGGTTTTCTATGCTCAGTCCTTTCACATATCAAAGGGAAATATGGTTATTGCAGAAGGAATCAAAGTTGGCTCATTTTATCCTATATTTGTATCGCAGAAGAACACTTGTTAGCTATTATTGAGCATCCTATTGCTTGTATTTGGCATGGTCATTTAGGCCACATATCTCGTAGTGGAATGAAAAACCTTTCTCGTTTTGGCTATGTACCTATGTTATCTTTCTCGCATTTTTCATTTTTTGAGCATTTTCAATATGGAAAGCAAACTAGGAATGCGCATAAGACACACATTGACTCTTCAATTCAGCCTTTAGATCTCATTCATATAGATGTGTGTGATTCTATGCCCTCAAGGTCATCATGTGGTCCTCCTTACTTTTTCACTTTCATAGATGATGTTACCAAAAAAGTCTAGGTATATCCTATCAAATCAAAGGATGAGGTATTTGCATACATAGACAAGGGTTTGTGTCTCACTCAAAAGAAATACATTAAAGACATGCTAGCCAAGTTCAAAATGGAGAATGCTAAGGTTGCAAGTACACCCATGGAGGCAAATTAAGAGCTAATTTCTCATGAAGGTGAGCTAATTGAAGATGTAACAAGCTATCAAAGCTGGGGTGGGTAGTTTGAAGTATGCCATAATCAGTAGGGTAGACATATGCTATAGTATAAATGTTATGAGCCAATTCATGCACACTCCAAGAAAACCACACATGGAAGGAGCTAAAAGGATTCTCAAACATTTGAAGAGAACCATAAATGAAGGTTTATTCTATCCATATGCATTTAATGTGGATATAAATCTATTCTTTGATGCAGATTGGATAGGATCAAAAGATGACAGAAGAAGTACTTCATGTTATCTTACTTTTTAAGGTACACCACTTATATCATGGTCATCAAAGAAGCAACCCACTATTGCTTTTTCATCTACTGAAGTTGAATATAGATGTTTTGGCAAATGCAACTTAGGAAGCCATGTGGATGAAGATATCATACTTGGATGTAGGTATGAATTCATTCACTCATATCTTTGGGGATAATATGAGTTCTCTACATCTTGCAATTAATCCCATTTATCATGATAGGAGCAACCATATCGAGGTCCATTATTATTATGTTAGAAAGAAATTTAAAAATAATGAAATTGAACTCTCATATGTATCCACTCTACAACAATGTCCAAATATGATGACCAAAGCATTGGATGGAGTGAAGTTGAGCAAATTCAAAGCTACGATTGGACTTCAAGAAAACGAAATGGATTGAGGACTCAAGCATCTTAGGGGGAGCTATTGGTGCATGGAGCAAGCGTGAGTGCTTGTCCTTGTTTTGTTAATTCACAAGTATTGTAAGTTAAAACCTTATGTACATACTTGTATTTATTGATTAAGCTTTGAGGTTACTAGCTGATGTTACCTTGGTCAAAAGCAAAGAAGATATTTGGAGAGAATTGTGTGGACATATTTAGAGCCGAATTCAATGACCATACTTGAATTCAAATTCAAAATAACTTCTAAAATTATGGATAACTTTTAGGTAGATCCAACCAACAATCATGTGTGGAAAGTGTATTTATACACTAATCTTTTTGTCACCGATATGAGAGTTGACCATCACACTCATTTGAGTAATTTATGTACTTCACTTCAAGCTTTTGGATTCCTCCAACCTCTCATTTTATCATATCTCACTTATAAATACATTTACAAACACATTTGTATAGCTATGTTGTTCTCTATCTACTACTATATTACATTGCTTGAAGTTTTTCAATCATTCAAGTCATTACATTGTGTATATCTTATTATCTCATGTATTGATTGAAGAATTCAGGAGACTGTTATGAGTATGTGTACAAATTCTCATGTTCATTGGAGTTATACACTTTGAGTTATAGATCAAGGTGGCCATGTTTGTGCATCTTCATCTTCCTGAAAAATCAAGATCACCCCCTGACTTCTTTTGCATATTGCTTTCAGTATACTCCTCCTAAATTCATGAAATAAATTGGTATAGGTCATTGTAAGCTTCATTTGAATATGTGTAAAAGTTCTTGGTTCAATTCCAAGCAGAATTTGAGCCTCGAGTGACACTTTGGGTGCCTTCTTCCATAAATAGAAGGTTTTCTCAAGTTGATGTGTACACAAAAGGTATCTCTTTTGAAATAAATTTTTGGGAATCATGTTCAAGGGTACAATATAAATGCAGACGTTTAAAGATAAGAGTATCTACTAAAGGTCTCCAGAGTTACTTAGGCTGGTCTGGAGCAAGTTTTTATTAGGACCATCTCATCTTTGTTCATTAGGCATCACTCTTCACAATTTCTACAAAACTAGATTAATTTCAAAAAGTTATGTGCAAAAATAAGGCATTGATTATGAGGAGAATTTTCACCTACTTCAGGCATGATTACCATTTGTTTTTTTATTGCATTTTTTGTCCATCATGGTTGGGGACTACATCAAATGGTTATAAAAATGGTTTTCTTGAATGGAGATTTGCAATAAGAGGTTTATGTGAAGCAATCTCCTAGATTTCCCATCAAAGGTCAACAACATATGGTTTGCACCTTGCATAAGGATTTATATCAATCGAAGTAGCTCCACATGCATTGTATGACAAGATATGTAAGAACTTGATTGCCCTTGGTTTTACATGTAGTCCAATTTAAAGCACACTTTATGTATGCAAAGAGGGGCTACTTTTCTAGTGTTTGTTCTGTATGTTGATGAGATTCTTTTGAATGGTTCATAATTATAAAATGTTCATGCTTATGGATGATTTGCAACATAATTTTGATGTCACATATCCTAATCTTTTGGATTATTATCTTGGCCTCCTGTTTGTATCCATTAAGGGAGGAATTGTTGTGCATCAAGCTAAGCATATTGAGAAACTACTTCAATGTTTTGGGTTTGAGGATTACAATCCTATCTCAAAACCATTGGAAATAGGATTTGGCTTCTCAATTGAGGATGCAAATGATGCATTGGATACCTCTCTTTATTAGCAAGCTGTGTGACATTTGATATATGCATGTAATACAAAGATGGACATATAGTACATAGTTTCACAATTGAGTCAATTTATGCATAGCCTTGACACTAAGCATTGGGAAGTGGTAAAATGTGTGTTTAGATATCTCAAGGGAACTTTGAGTTTGGGTCTCTTTTATTGTAGATATGCTCAACCATGCTTGCATGCTTTTTGTATATAGTGATTGGGTTGGTTATCATGATACACGAGTGTTCGCTAGTGGTAATTGCTTTTTCCTTGGAGGATCATGCATATATTTATTGAGTAAGAAGCGACCTCTTTTGGCCACATCTATTTGTGAAGTTGATTAAAAATTGGTTTTCACATCTGTAGTGGAGTGTATATGGATGAGATGCCTACTACTGGGTTTATGCATGGAGATTGATGCACATATGCATATTCTTATTAATAGTCAGAGTGTATTGGCAGTTGTAAGAATCCAATATTTCATGTGCACCAAAGCACATTGAGGTTCACTATAATTATTTTAGAGAGTGCCTTCATGTTGGACATATTGATTTGGTATATGTGCCTACACAAGATAATGTGGCAAACATATTCACCAAAGCTCTTCCATGGGAAAAGTTTGAAGTTTCTCGCAAAGATTTAGGCTTATTACCTTGTGGGACCTAATCTATCACTCCCTATATGTGTTAAAATCATTCACTCTTGGGGGTTTGTTACACTTATGTGTCCTTCAAGTAGCTTTTGTTGAGATATCTATAAGGTGAAAGTGTGCCTTCGTGGTTTAGGAGCTGCATATAAGCAGTTCAGAACTTCTATACAGACCAGGGAAAATAGTCCAAATTTTGTTGATTTGGTATCCATACTGATCATTGAAGAAAAGAATCTTGGTGAGGATTCAAAATCCCAAGGAAAGCCCAATTCTGAGTAGGTATCCTACTCTGGCAGAGGAAGAGGCAGAGGTAGAGGTTTCAGAAGTGGAAGAGGAAATAATAACCAAGACCAAGGTCAACAATAGAATCATGTAGGAGGAAGAGGACAATTTCGAGGCAGAGGGAGACAAAGAGGTCGTAGAAATTTCCAAAGAAATGATTCATGTAATAATAGTAAAGGATGCCGGAATCGCGGTAAACTTAGACACTTTGAACATGATTGCAGGTTAAAGAATCAAAATAACATAAGGCAACAAAACAACTATGCATCCAGAAGTATGAATTATTCTGAGAAGTTGTTCACGGTTCAACATCAAGATGACTATGATGTCTGCTGATGTTTCAAAATCGAATGATAATGTCTGGTATGTTGATTCACGTGCTTCAAATCACATGACCAGTCATGCGGAATGGTTTAGTACTTTGTAGAAATTGCCAGTTCTTGGATATGTTGAAATAGGTGATGACACATCACATCCTATTGAGCATATAGGAAACATAGCACTATCTATGGAGGATGGAAATGTAAAACATCTTGCTGATGTGCAGCATGTTCCAAATATAACAAAGAATCTGGTTTCTGTTGGACAAATGGTTGACCAAGGATTACAAGTGAGGTTCAATGCTGATGGATTATATGTAGAAGAGTACAAGGAGGATGGACGATTGGTTGCCAAAAGAAACAAAGTGGGTAGGGTGTTCACCTGAAATTTGAAGATTCCTGAAATGAATGCAGCCATGTTTGCAAAAGGTGCAGGAGTTATTGCAGATATAGAGATGTGGCACAAATGAATTGGACATGCAAACTTGCAAAGGCTGAAATTGATGCAGTCAAAGGAGATTGTCCATGGACTACAAATTTCAAAGTTGCAGAAATGCAAAAGGTATGTGCAACATGTCAATTTGGTAAATAGTCAAGAGCATCATTTCCACATGATAAGCATGTTAGTGAGAATGTACTAGAAATAGTACATACAGATGTTTGGGGTCCAGTAAAGACCACATCTATGGGTGGTTGCAAGTTTTATGTTACTTTCATTGATGACCATACACGTAAAGTATGGGTATATTTCATGAAAGAGAAGAGTGAGGTGTTCACTCACTTCTAGATTTTTAAAGCTATGGTAAAAAAGCAGATAGGGAAGTACATTCAAACATTAAGATCTGATGGAGGAGGTGAACACAAATGAGTTCAACAGTTTTCTAAAAAATCATGGAATTCAACATCATTTTCATGCAGGTACACACCACAACAGAATGGCATTGCTGAATGCAAAAATAGGTATATTGCACAAATAGCAAGAGCCTTGATGGTTGAGAAGAATATGCCTCATTGTTATTGGGCAAAAGCTGTGCATATTGCTGTATACATCATGAACAGAACTCTGACTATTGTTGTACATCAAGCTACAACTGAATAGAAGTTTACATGTAAAAAGCCAAACTTATCACCTCTAAAAGTTTTTGGCTGTATTGCATATGTCCATGTTCCAGATGAATTGAGGACGAAGCTCGATCCAAAAGCAGAAAAGTTTGTTTTCATAGGATACTCCCTTGAGCAAAAGGGATATAAATGTTATAACCCACTCACACGACAGGTAAATGTGAGCAGAGATGTGGTATTTGATGAAATGTCAAGCTTCTATGTAGATGCCAAAGAAGGACTGAATCTTAGCCAAATGACAAAGAAAATGCTGAAAAATCAGGTGTAGAATCTCAAGTTTTGAGTGGACGGGATGCATCACCAAGCAATAGTTCCAACTCAAATCCATGGAGTGGAAGATTGCGTGGAAATTTCAGTCCAACAAATTCATCAAATACATCCAAGAAAGGTAAAGAAAAGCTCTCTGCTCGTCATAAAACATGTGTAGGTTTTGAAGATGTTGATGGAGATTCAAGCGGTTCAGAAAAGATTCTTGATGAGGAACTTGGATTGCCCTCTGTGAAGACTCTAGGAGTAAGAAAGGCATACGCTGAGGATACAAGGAGAAGTGACCCAGGACCAAGAAGATCTGGGAGGATGCGTAGTTTAGTGCAAGGATTGGCGTATGATAGTTACATGGCTCGTCATTGTGCCTACATGACAAAGGTAATACAAGATGCTGGAACCTTCTTGTTTTGAAGATGCAATTTGTAATGCAGATTGGCAAAAATCTATGGATGAGGAGATGGCTGCACTTTATGGAAATGATACATGGAAGTTGGTTCAATTGCCATAAGGAAAGAAACCCATAGGATCCAAATGGGTTTACAAGGTAAAGCACAATGCTGATGGTAGCATAAGCAGGTATAAAGCACGATTGGTAGCAAAAGGTTATGCACAAACATATGGTATTGATTATGAGGAAATATTCAGCCCTGAAGCTAAAATGTCTACTGTCAGAACACTTGTTGCATTAGCTACATCCAAAAGGATGGACTTTGCATCAGATGGATGTGAATAATGCTTTCTTACATGGTGAGTTACAGGAAGAAGTATACATAGACCAGCCACAAGGATATGAAGATTCAAAGCATCCAGAATATGTTTGCAAGTTTCAAAAGGCTTTGTATGGGCTGAAGCAAGCTCCTCGTGCATGGCATGCAAGGATTGCTGATTACTTAACCACCATTGGGTTTTCTATGTGTGATGCAGATCATTCACTATATGCAAGGAAGGGTGATGATGGCATCACAATTATTGCTATTTATCTTGATGACTTGATTGTAGGTGGTGATAATGAAGAAAGCATTAAAGAGGTAAATCAACTTCTTATGCAAGAATTTGACATGAAAGATCTTGGTGTGCTGCGCTATTTCTTGGGCATTGAGTTTATACATACAAAAACAGGTATATGGATGTCACAAAGGCAATATGCCTTGAATATGCTGCAAAAGTATGGTATGACTGATTGTAAGACAATTTCTATGCCATTAGATCAGAATTTGAAGTTGGATGCTACATTAGGTGAAGCATTGGAAAATGCTACTACGTACAAGAAAATTGTGGGAAGCCTTATATATCTCACAATTACAAGGCATGATATGAGCTATACTGTTGGACTTGAAAGTCAGTTTATGCAGGTTCCCAAGAAGCCACATTTGGATGCTCTGAGATGGACTCTACATTATGTGAGTGCTACTTTGGATTATGCATTGTTTTATGAAGCTGGTGTAGATTTGCAGGTTCATGGATACACAAATGCAGATTGGGCTGTAGTACTCCAGATAGAAGATCTACTAGTGGATTTTTATTCTCACTTGGAGGTGTAGCTATTACATGGAGTAGCAAGAAGCAATTCACTGTTGCTTTGTCGAGTATAGAGGCCGAGTATGGAGGTGCTGCAATGGTAGCATATGAGGCATCATGGTTGGAGATGCTACTTGCAGATTTAGGTGTGGAAGTGCAAAAGCCTATCACTATCTATTGTGATAATCTTAGTAGCATACAGTTAGCATGGACCCCTATTTTTCATGCCAAAATGAAGCATATCGAGGTACATTATTGCTTCATTAGAGAAAACGTATTAGCAGGTGATATTGATCTTGTAGCAGGTTGCTGATATTTTCACCAAAGCACTTGGAGCTGAGAAGTTGAAGAAGTTTCGAGAGATGCTTGGATTACAGGATATGACGTTGAGCTTGAGGGGGAGTGTTGAGATATCAAGCTCAACATGTGATGATCGAGGATGACACGTATTAGTTTTTTGTTTCTCTGACATGTATAGTGGTCACACCGGTATATGTCATGGATACTTTGAGCTTTATTAGATTTATCTATCGAGAGTGATGGCACATTTTTTTCTTACCAGCTCACTCATTCACGGGCATTAGGTTTTTCCTTATGTACTGGTCATTATATATTGCAGTGGTTGTATTCTTGTTTTAGGTCATTCTTGTACGTTCCTTTTTATGTAATAGAGGAAGAAGAAGAAGATCATGCTTCCTTGCCTCAATCCGAGTGTGTGCTTCTCTTTGATTGTGAGAGTGTGTGTGTGAGCTCTCTTCCTTATCTCCTTCCTTGTGAAAGCTTTGACGTGAACCATTTCCCTATACATGGAAACTTTTTAATCTAGTGATGGCTAGAGGTTTTTTCCCATGTAACCACATATACATGATATATGCATATGTGGTGGTACTTTCTACTACGAGAATCACTTATAGCTCTTACTTAATGAATTCTCATATTAGTGATCATGTATCTATATGTAGATCTTTTAGCCATTGTCTATCTTTGTGCATCGATCCTTCTGTGAGGAGGTGATGGTAGTTTGTCGAGCTGAGAGGGTCTTTTTCAAAAGCCTGCTCTAGACCAGCCTATTTCTTTCTTGGGAACTATAATAAACTTTCTAAGATCCTAATATATGCAAAAGTATTACCATAATTTATTGTTCTTTTGAGGTACTTTTGGTTACTTTTATATGTGTCTTCCTAGATATGTGCATGAACTAGCTTAAGACACTCACACTATAGCTAATATCTACTCTAGTGAGAGTTGCAAAGTTGCGAATCCTAACCAAGCTTTGATAGCTTGTCACATCTTCAATGAGCTCACCTTCATGAGCACTTAACTTCGAATTTACTTCCATAGGTGTACCTACAACCTTAGCATTTTCCATGTTGAACTTTGCAAGCATACCTTTGATGTTTTTTTTTGGTAAGGTACATACCATGCTCTGTGTAAACTACCTCCAATCCAAGAAAGTATGTGAGCTACCCTTGATCACTGATCTTGAATTCTTCCTTCATTTGATGTTTCACATCATTCCTTGTTATTATAGTGTCGTCCACATATACACAGAGATATATGACTTCTCCATATTATTTCTTAATGAATAGAAATGGATCTTCCTTGCTCACCACAAACCCTTTATCTTGAAACTAGGTTGCAAGTCTATGATTTCAGGCTTTTGGAGCTTGCTTTAGAACATTAAGGATCTTCTTAATCTAGAAACATATTCAAGATCTTATGAGTCTTGAAATCCAAGGGGTTGAGCCATGGATACTTATTTTGAGAAACATCCATTGAGAAATGCATTCTTCACCATCCATCTAATATATCTTTTGATTTTTAGTTGTTGCACTACTCTTGAGTACTCTGATTGTAGGCATCTATGCTACAAGAGAGAAGATCTCCTCATAATTTTCAAACATAACTAGGAAATTCTTAAAACACATACTTATTTCTAATTTTGATTTCAAAGGATAAACACTTGCATGCCTTCATCAATCAAAGACATGAAGTATAGGTAATTCCCAAATGAAGGTGTCATCCACAATTGCATATCTTCATGCATCCAAGGTTGATAATATTGGATCCCACACTTTTTGCATCCCTAGATGCGAAATTGACATATAGCTAAGCTATGCTCAATTTCCTATCCACAAGTTGTTAAATTTACATTCTCTAATAATTGTTGTGGGAGTTCCACAAGGCCATCTACTAATTGCAGTTTCATCTTGGTTGGTCTTAGGGAAGCTCTACCCCATTTTCCCCAAATCTCCTTAGCGGCAATATGTACTCATGCACCTGTATCTAATATTGCTTTATGTATTCATTATATGTGATTAGAAGACATGTGTTTCCTTCATCTCCTACACTAAAATATCCTACTTTATCTATTGGTATCTTCAAAATAGTGATTTCTTTCTTAACCTTCTCCTTCTCATTCATTGCATTTAGAATATTTAGTTGAGTGGCATATTTATCGCGCAATTGAGTCTTGATTTGCAGCAACTCTTCTATTGTTAGAGAACAACATCCTCTTGCTTTCCTTAACTCTTTCATGGTTTTAGATACTTCCTCTGATGATCCATGGTTCTTATATCTCAAGGTGGGAGCATGAAAATGTTTGATTTATGCTCGTATTCTCTAGTATAATTAGGGTGTTGTTATGCTAATAACTTCATCTCCCTCAATGCCTAGATTGACAGATTTCATATCTCCTCCTCATTTTCTATCATTTGTTGGTTCTGTGAAGCATCCAATTTAATAAATGGAGAATTTCCTTCATTGTTCTTCTTCCAACGGGTTTCTTGAACTTTGGCCCAAAGAACTTATAGCGAAGAATCTTCTACTCCTAGGATTAAAGAATCAATTTCAATCATCTCTAAAACTAATTCTTCTATCACAATATTTGGTTCTTTTTGTGTTCTATGGTCCAAGTAGTATGTCATTAAACATCCCTAAAACTTTTCTAGTGAAATTTCGATGTCTAGAATGGGAAATAGCTATTTTTCTAACATAATATGAGAAGCTTCAGTTAACTTCTCACATAGTTGCAATCTCTTTCTTCAAGTCTCCTCTTGGGTAACACTTATCATCTGGCTCTAGACTAGGTCTTGCCACTATTCTTGACTGATAGGCTTTTAGTATCATTTCTAAATCTTAAGGCATAGAATCAATTGTAAGTGATCCTACCTGTTCCTATATGTGTTCCTTTTTTACCACCTCTTTTATCATTTGTTGGCTTCTCTTCTAAATAATCCTTTCTTGATTTTCAAGTCTCAATTTCTTCATCGATTTATTTTTTTTATCTTTTCTCTTTTGCTCTTCCATTTTTGTGCTTTCTCCCCTTTGGAGATCTTTGATAATTCTTCAGAACCTTGACTATCATAGGTGAAGGTTCTATTCCTTTTATATTCTTAGAATTATAAGAATGATTCTCCATAGAGAATTTTTCCTTTTCCTTGACCTGAGCTTGTGTAGCCAGCCAATGCACCCTGACTTCAGTGAGAATATGCCTAGCAGCATCAATCTCCATGCAAAAATCCATCCATAGGTGTCTTAGCCATACACACTTCACTGTAGCTATGAAAACTACCCTATACTCAGCTTCACAAATCGATGTTGCCACTGTAAATTTCTTTTTACTCAACCAAGATATGCATGAGTCTCCAAGGTAAAAGCAATTACCACTAGTGGACACGCGAGTATCATAACATCCAACCCAATTGCTATCATGCAAGCGTGGATGAATATCTCTTCCATAAAAGAGACCTAAACTCAAGGTGCCTTTGACATATCTAAACACACATTTCATCTCTCGCCAATGCTTAGTGCCAGGGCTATGCATGAATCGACTCAACTCAAAAACTGCATACTGCATATCCAGCCTTGTGTTGCATGCATATATAAGACATCCCATAGCTTGATGATAAAGAGAAGTGTCAAATGTATGACTCGAATCCTCAACTGACAACCTAAATCCTATCTCAACTGGTGTGGAAACTAGCTTGCAATCCTCAAAGTCAAAGCATTGAAGTAGTTTTTCAACATACTTTTCTTGATGCATAACAATTCCCCCCCTCAACGGATACAAAATGGATGCCAAGATAGTAGCTCAAAAGACCAAGATAAGTGACATCAAAAGTATGCTGCAAATAAGCCATAAGAATGTCAAGTTTTCCATCACATGACATAGTCAAGAGTATGTCATCGACATTAAGAACAAGCACTATAAGATCGGCCCCTTCTTTGCATACATAGAGTGTGCTTTCAATTGGACTACATCTGAAGCCAAGAGCAATCAAGTGCTTATGGATTTTTTCATACCATGCATGTGGAGCTTGCTTGAGACCATACAACGCTTTATGCAAGCAATAAACCATATGCTCTTTCCCTTTCATGGCAAATCCAAGAGGTTGTTTCATAGACCTCTTCTTGCAAATCAGCATTCAAGAAAGCTATTTTTATGTCCAACTAATGTACTTTACAACCTCGATGGGCATCCAATGCAACCAGGGTATGAATGGTAGTCATGCGTGAAGTAGGTGCAGAAGCTTCCTTGTAGTCAATGCCATATTGTTGTGCATATCCTTTGGAAACCAATCTAGCTTTGTAGCAATCAATGCTACCATCAAACTTTCTCTTGATCTTGTAAACCCACTTTGTACCAATGGCATTTTTTCCTTTTGCAATTCACATAACTCCCAAGTACCATTCTTATGTATGGAATCCATTTCTGATTTCATTGCACTCATCCATTATGGATCATTACATGCATCTTCAAAAGTAAGTGGCTCTTCATTACATGCTACTGCAATAAGAGAATAATCCACAAAATTGCTTGATGCATGGCAAGATCTTGATCTTATTCTACCAAGTAAAGATGCACTCAATTTGCTATCCTGCAAAGTTTGTTTGAGCCACATTGGCATAGTTTGTGCACTCTTGATAGAAATGTGTTCATTATGTAATACATCATCAACATGTATATCATGCATGGGCTGAATTTGATGCTCATTTTCAACCATAATTTGACACAAATGTTCAGCCATGTGTGGCTAGAAATTTTTAGCAGTTCTGACAATTTTTGGCTAAAAAATTTCAGCCATGTTTGGTTGGAAATTCTCTGCATTTTCAGCTCTATTTTTGCTGAAAATTTTCAGCCCTTTGAGCTTTACTTGGTTGATCTACATGTCAGTCAAGCACACGATTTTGGAACAAAGGCATGAGTGTATCGAGCACATCTTGTGAGCTAATTGTTGGCTTCTTTTTGAATTCAAGTAGAGGGAAAACTGAATTTTTCAACAATTACCACATCTCGACTCACAATAGTTGTGTTTGTCAATGGATGGTACAAATGATGTTCCTTAATTATAGCACTATAACCAACAGATATACATTTCTTTGCAAACAACCAAACACACAAATATGACTAACCATAGGTTTATGTCCATTCCAAGTGTCATAAGGAGTAATGACTCAATGCTTTTGTAGGGTAACAACTCAACACATAGTTTGCACACATGACCACTTCCATCCAAAACTTATTAGGAAGGTGCTTTCTTTTAACCATACATCGTGCCATTTCAAGGAGTGTTCTATTTTTAGGCTCAACAACACCATTTTGCTGAGGTGTATATGGCACTGTACATTGGTGTAAAATTCCTCTTTCACAAAGAAAAGTATTAAACTTATGTGACATGTATTCACCACCATGATCCGTACGTAGAGTCAAAAGCTTTTGTGAAGAAAAGTTTTGAGCCATAGCTAAAAATGCTTTAAAGCAAGAAAATACCTCATTCTTTTCTTTCATAGGATACACCCATGTATAGTGAGTAGCATTGTCAATAAAGGTAACAAAATATACATGCTTCCCGAAAGATGGAGTCTTGATGGGACCACATACATCACTATGAACAAGCTGCAAATTTCTTGTAGTGTGTGTATGACTATCTTTTGGAAAAGAAGCATGATGCGTTTTCCCAAGAATGCAACCTTCACATGCATGCTTTTCAATGGAATCAAGTGTTGGCAAACCATTAACCATGTCCTTCTTTTGCAAGTAAAGCAAACTATTGAAGTTTGAGTGACCAAAACGAGCACACCAAAACTCCATTTAAGTCATGGAAGAAGTATGAGCAACTAAGGCATTTGAGGTCAAACCATTACATGATGTACCGGAAATCACAATAATATCACCATTGCTGAAATCATGAACCATACACTTATCATCAACAAAGTGTACATGAAGTCCAACTTTGGCAATCAACGGAACTGAAATTAAGTTCTTCTTTACCGGGTACATACAATGCATTTTTCAAGAGAATCATACCTCCATTTGCAGTCATAAGATCGATTTCTCCTATTCCAATGATAGGATAAGAGGCATTTTTTGCACACATCACATATCCTCCTTTGGGTGCATCTTTCAAAGATGCAAAAACCTTTTGCATGAAGTTATGTGCTTTGAAGCTCCACTATCATAGAACAATTATGAATCAGTCTCACTCACAACCATACATTTAGAATGCAAAGATGCATCATAATGACACATAACAACACATACCCAAAAATCTTCAGCCATGTTACCTTCATCATTCTTTGCATTTGCTGAATTTTTACCCATAGACATTCCGGATTCCTTCTTCTTTTCATTGTGCTTAGCAAGCTTTCTACACTCATCAATAGTATGACCAACCTTTCGACAATATTTGCATCTCTTCTTATTTTGCAAATAAACATCATTAGAGGAATGAGTAGAAGAGGAAGCTTGAGGCTTTGGTTTTGATGAACCCAAATGTTGAAGTTGTAGTAGTAGACCAAGACCCTTACCACCTTGCATGGAAGCAAGAAGGAAGGCTCAAGAGTGACTCTCCTCTCATCCACCCCTACCTCCAACATGTTCAAGCCATTGGTCATCAGCCCCATTCTATGCCACATACCTCCAACATGTTCGAGACTATTATGGCCCCAAAATACATAAAGTTTGATAATGCAAAATTATGGACAACAGTTGGTACTCTCCTATCACCAAGCCACAAACATGTTCCCATGAAATCTTCTGAGTGAGAAGGGGGCTTGTGGACATACTTTCCTCAAAAAAGTAGTCAAGAATCAGAATCAGGTATTCCTAGATGAACAAGCTCCAAAGGACCCCTCAAAGTCTAGTTATATATTTGCTTTCCAAATGCCTAATGCGAGCATCAAGCTGCAAGGTCTTGTGGCCAGAAAGCTCAAAGGATCAAGGACCCAATAAACTACAAAACATCACTTGGGCCTATCTGGCATTTCTTGTCAACAATGAGTATGTTCCCTATCAATTATCAGACTTAAAGCATACAATACCTGTGCACAAAGAAAAGAGAAATTTGGAAATTATTAATGAGTGGATTCATTAGCACTCAATCATTTATGCATGTCATCAATAAGACACTAATATAAGCCTTTGCAAATGATCCTACAGCACACCCGTAATAGTTACTGGCATGAAACAATTATTTCAATTCCATTATCGAAATTCTCTGATATGCCCTTCGAGTGATTGCAGGAGGTGTGGCCAAATTTACTGCATCCCCCCAAGTACCTTGGGTACAAGAGCCTTCAACCCTGTTATCGAAGAGGTCAACAACATATTTCAAGCTCCATGCCACTTGTTAACTTTTTCTAGTAAACGGAAACATGGGCATCAAGAATTTCCTATTCATGCTTAGAATCTTGAAAAGCTGAATTTTGGAACCTCCTGAATCTTGCCACAAAAGAAACTGGCTTGAAACATCTTGCACATTCCATTCTTGCAATTTTGGCTTTAATTCATTTTTAGACCAAAATCCCTAACCAACACTCTACCATAGCTTCCACGTGTTAGTGGGGGGTGTGGACACAACCAGAAAGTAGGCAGTCACACACCAAGTTTTGTTCAAACCTGATATACATATGTAGATAGATAGACAACCA
Source organism: Ceratopteris richardii (assembly GCA_020310875.1). Classification (NCBI taxonomy): domain Eukaryota; kingdom Viridiplantae; phylum Streptophyta; class Polypodiopsida; order Polypodiales; family Pteridaceae; genus Ceratopteris; species Ceratopteris richardii. The sequence continues at coordinate 120,316,454 of CM035410.1, read as the reverse complement.
TCTTTCCATGCATGCATACACATCTAAGGTGCACACTAAATGAGAAGAAATAATCATCACAAGCCTTCTCCAATCATCCTAAGATTGAGCATCAAAATGGGATAACCTCTAGGCCAACTATGCACCACTGCGTGGAGAGAAATAGCATGGATGTGACAGTTTCAAGAGAGAAATTCAATCCCAAGACATCTGTTGGAAACTAAGTGCGTATGATTAGACAAATGAAGTCTCAATCTTCTAGTTATTCCAAATAGAGTTCTAGTACATGATATACATGCGTTGACCATCTTTAATGATGTTGTGCATAATGAGATAGCTATTGCCAAAATTTTGACCCCCTATGCCTAGTCTCACCATGTGCCACTTCCTTACACAAATGTTGAGCCTCAAAGCAATCAAGAATACGATAAGATATGCTAACATGAGCACTTGTGCTGACAAGGTCATTTGGGTTTTGGACACCATCCAATTAATGGGCAGTCACCATCCCCACCCACCATAATTCCAAGCATCATGTTGCCTATAATACATAAATCGATGGATATGAGACATTACTTCATAGTCTTGCATACATTCTTATTGTGTTACGTGCCTTTCATATCCCTCCAATCCGATGATCCTTGTTATGGACAATAGAGTCTGCGCAAAAAGAAGAATGATAGCAATCATGCCTGTTAGATTAAGGACATTGGAAATAGATTTTGCACAGAACATATGGTGGAACCTTCATGAGTCACAGGAGCTCTTTCATATTTAAGTCTGTTAAGTAGGCTTTCCATAGACCTTCGAGAAACATAAGCTTAGAAATGTCAACTTGTCAAACCTCTTCATTCATTCAATAATGGGAAGTGATAGTGTATGCACTCATCTCTGTATATTTAAAATGTAGACGAGGAATCCTTAGACCTTTTGCACATCATCATATGAGCATCTTTATTATAACAAAGCAATCACCTTTAAGATGGTACAACAACGCAGCATGTAAGGGCCATACATTCACCAAGAAAGAGACTTAGAAGTTCTAAAGTGTAAGAATAACACATTGTAATGCAATTTCACAGACTTCAACCCATCTTCCCAACAAGTTTGGAATCACAAATCTTCCACCTCTCAACCATTCATAGTCCTAGCAAGGATTTCGATGCGGTAGTGCTGAACAAAAAAATACGCCTGAAATAAAAAAATTTGCCACTAATGTGCAAGCTTTTAGAGGCAGTTGTGTCTTTGACCTTCCTATTCTATAGTTTACAAAGCCTTAAAAAGGGTGAAATCATTCAATCGAATACATAAGTTTTAGTTACAGTTATCCTCATCAGGGAATGCGCAGATAGAAAACAAAATACTTCCCTCCTCTTAGGCAAGTGTACAAGAATCCAAGCTCTAAAACATTTTCCAGAGACATCCCGGCTAGGAGTAAGAAGATAACAATTGTTTAGAGTTATTTCACGGGGAGAGAGATAGCAAGGGAGATCCACAATGCCACACACCGTAAGGTTCTTCTAACAAATTTTCTCGGGACATACATAGGCTGAGAGGAAGGGCAACACATAATGATGTGGTTATCTTAGGAGGAAGATGATAGCCACATTGGGCATGTAATCTCCTAGGAAGGCACCATCGCCACACCTCAAAAGCAAGCAAGGAGCTCAAAGCTACACAACCATACGACAATTAAGGAGGGTGATCAATCTTGAGTTCAATCTGAGGTAGCCAAACTAGGAGGAGCGCTCTCGCATGAACCTCACTAGTTGTTGGGGAATCCATCGCCTCTCTTCAAGCCAAACATAGTGCCACATCCGGATAAGAACCTCAAATGTTGGAACCCGAATGTTCAAGAAGACCACATGAGCTTTAGACTTGGGTAGCAAAATGAGGTGTAGAAGGGGAAGCAAAGCTCAACCCTTCCACAAGTGTTGTTCCACAAAGAGCAAGGGGGAGCAGAGATGCTCAACCCCTATAAATGCAGCCTTATCAAAGATCGGCGAGGTTTTGATGAGCTTGAGACCAAAGCTCCAGTAGCGCCCAACCTCATGGAAGTGACAATTGCCAAGGAGAGCTTGAGGAGGCTTACTAAGAGTAGAAACCCACCTCAGAGGAGAACATGCAGCAGTAGTAATGGTATTGCATTTACGAGGAGAGGATGCAAAGTAGGAGTTGAGCACAGTATGATCGATGTGCGAGGTCGACAACTGGTGGGGATGAAAGAGGAAGCCTGAGCTGAAGGACAGAGAGGGGGAGTTCATAGGAACTCGACCCCGCGGTATAGAAATGGGGAGAAGGAAAATGTTCCTTTCCCCTACCAAACCATGCATGTTCAAAGTCCCATGAAAGGTTGCTTATTCAAACACGTCCAGAGGAATTTAATGAAGAGAGGGAGAGAAACCTACACGATTTGCATCAGACGATTCTTTCCATATGTCATAGTAAGGAGAGAGTATGTCCTCCTTCTTTATTTCATGGCATGTTTGCCAACCATCACCTGATTAAAAAGAGAGAGGGAGGGAGATTTAAGACTCCCTCCACCAACCGTCCTCTTATGATGTAAAGAGATGCACATACCAATTTAGTCGGAAGATGAAAGAAGGTACTGTGTACTTCCCACTCCCTTCACCAATTTGTGGGCATCCAAAGAATTTCGCCAAGCCACCTTATAACCCCAAGGAGGTTGTAATGCATACACGGATAGGATTCTTCATGATGATAGAAAATTTTATGGAAAGAGAAATTAAATCTTTTTATCTTTCTTGTGACCAAAGAGAGGGAGGGACAATAAAGGACTACCCATCCCCCTTTTCAAGACAGACACTCAAAGCAAGAAATGACAGAGATGGAGAGTGATGCCATTATGAGTGTGTGGGAGTGTGTATACGTGTAGAAATGAGAGAGAGAGAGAAGGGGGTTAGGGGGTGTTTTTGTGCATCAAACAAAAATGAACTGAAATTACACTAAAAGAACAAGAAAATGGGGAGCTAAAGGTCCAATCAAAGGGTGAGAGTGCCATGCATGAACTCAAATCCTACACAATTGAGCAAAAACAATTGTAACAAAATACTTTACCACATGTTCTTGAGCTCTCCAAGTGATGAAAGGCTGATATCCCCGACAACGGCGCTCAATAATGTTGAAGTTGTAGTAGTAGACCAAGACCCTCACCACCTTGCATGGAAGCAAGAAGGAAGGCTCAAGAGTGACTCTCCTCTCTTCTACCCCTACCTCCAACATGATCAAGCCATTCTTCATCAGCCCCATGCTATGCCACATGCTTGAAAACATGGAGGGTATGGAGTCAAGGATCCTAGTCCGTGAGAAAAATACAAGCAAAGCAACTACTCTACTCACACAAAGGAGAGACATGCATAAGCACACACACACACACACACCTCACTCTCACACACTCACAAAGACACAATACATAAATGTAAATAGTCTTGGAGTAAAGGAGAGTCATCTTCCATTCATAAGAGATATTACATGAGAGCACGTCGACCAAAAGCTCCCTTCTTTACAAAAATGAGCTTCTATATATAGGCTAAGCTCTATTCCCCATGTGCTCCTTTTGAAAAGTCAAAAAGGGAGCATGTGTGTAAATACCATATCTTTGGCAAATATTCCTTTTGTAACAACCAAATCCCAAGAAATATAGGCGACGGATTTTTATGTGTGTTCTCTCATGTGTGCAAAAGAGATGATTTATTTACAAAGATTCTCTACTATAGTATTAGAGAAATATCAAAAAGTGCCCTAAGAGGGTGTTTTTATGTGAAAATCTAAGCAGATACAAAAAGGGTTATTCTTATGATCTAGGGAGGGTTCCTATGCACAATTGAAGATGTGTGCATACCCTACAACCCAACACCAAAGCTGAACCATACTTGCTCTTCCCCTTTTGTGAGATAGCAAGAGTTAGGGTTCCCTCAATCAAACCACTCCTATTCACTCTAGATTGCTCTTCTTACAAAAGAAGAGACACAACCTCATCAAATGCATACATATTGGGATTCCCTTTTGCAACCAAATGGAGTGTAGTAGCAAAGCTTTAAAAAGATTCTGGCAATCCTTTCAACAATGTAGAGATGAGTGATGCATCCGGAATAATCTCATCTATGTTTGCAAATCGCTTTTTAAAATCTTTGATACGTGTCACATACACATCCATAGAGTCATTTTCAACCATACATACATCCTCAAGATGCTTCCTCAAGTATGCAATAGGTGCTTCATTATGCACGACATACAAAGAAGTGTCCCATGCATGTCTTGATGTAGAACATGACCAAGTGTGTGGAAATATATGATGCTTCACAAAAAGCACAATCAATGCACGAGCTTGAGCATCTTTTTCCATCCCATATAAGCTGCTCTTGTGTAGATAGAGAAGGAGAAACCATTGTACTTGAAGAAGAAGCTCCATTTGTGACAGTAGATTCTGAAGTAGAAGCACTTGCGGGTCTTTGATCTACATCTGTGAGTATGTTCCAAACTTGTTTTGAGACAACAACATGCTTCATCATGTAAGAACATATTGGATAGTTGCTCCCATCTGTTGGAGTTAGACGTCTACGGAAGCACGCGAACAACACAAGGAAGAAGAAGAAGCTTGGAGCACAACACACAATACTGAATGTATTACTAGAGAATGTACAGAGATAAGTAGCCCATTAGGGCAATAGGTGTATATACAAGCCGGGAAAAAAACCTCCTAAAGAGGGAAAAAAGTGCCCCGGTGGTCCTAGTGTGTTCACACACATCACTACCTAAATACATCAACAAATCCCCCTGGGAGTCATGCGGTGAAAAAGGAGCTCGCACTCATGTATAAGAAAGTGCCAAGCTATGTGGAAATCACTCCACAAAAGGAAGTAAGCCCAAAGCTTTGCGGAAAGCTTCAAACTTCTCCCTAGGCAGAGCCTTCTTGAAAAGGTCTGCAATGTTCTCTTGCATGGGCACATATGCCAAGCTGATCTCCCCAGCAGAGAACCTCTCCCTGACATAGTGATAATGCACCTCAATGTGCTTAGTGCAAGCATGGAACACAGGGTTCCTCGCAACTGCCAATGCACTCTGACTATCAGTGAAGATGGTGGTGGCAGAAGTTTGACCAACACCCAAATCAGCCATAAGGCGTCTGAGCCACACACACTCAATAGTCGCTATGAAAGCTGCCCTATACTCAACCTCACAACTGGAAGTGGCCACAGTAGGCTGCTTCTTGCTCAACCAAGATATACATGAGCTACCAAGCATGAAGCAAAAGCCACTAGTGGACACACGAGTGTCATAGCAACTAGCCCAATCAGAGTTAGAAAAAGCATGCAAATCTGGCGATAGTGATCCCCCCTTGGGATAAAACAACCCAAGTAGTCGAGTACCACTCAAGTAGCGAAAGACACGCTTAACCACCTACCAATGCTTGACTCTTGGGCAATGCATAAACCTACTCATCTATGAGACAGAAAACTGAATATCTGGTCGAGTAATGCATAAGTAAATCAAGCATCCAATAGCCTGCTGATAGAGAACATCATCAAATGCATCTCCAACATCATGAAGACTCAATCGTAAACCTGTCTCCATAGGAGTGGCAATAGGCTTACAATCTTCAAGGCCAAAACGTTGCGATAATGTGTCGATATATTTTGTTTGACACAAAGCCATTCCACCATCAACGTGCATAAACTGAATGCCCAAATAATGATGCAAATGCCCCAAATCACACATCTCAATTGAGGCATGTAAATCAGGCTTAAAATCAGCAATATGCTTCTCAATAGGACCAATGAGCAGCGTGTCATCAACATAGACAACAATGATCAGAAGCACATCATTAGCACACTTAACATATAAGGTGCTTTCAATTGGACTGTTCTCAAAACCATGTGCAATGAGATAGGCATGAATCTTCTCATACCAAGCACGTGGTGCTTGCTTTAAACCATATAATGCCTTCTTTAACCTGCACACATGGTTTCCATGCCCTTTGTGCACAAAACCACGGGATTGAAAAACATACACTTCTTCATTCAAGTCACCATTCAGAAATGCAGTTCCAACTCATGTACATTCCAACCATGATGGGCTGTAAGTGCACAAATGCTCTGAACAGTAGTAATACGACATGTAGGTGCAAAGGTCTCATCAAAATCGATGCCTCTTTCCTGTGCATAACCCTTTGCAACAAGCCTAGCCTTATACCTGTCAACTGTACCATCACGTTTACGCTTCAACTTGTATACCCAGTTAGCGTCAATGGCCTTCTTGCCAGGAGGCAAGTCACATAAAGACCAAGTACATCCTTCATTATAGCATCATATTCAGATTGCATAGCAGCCATCCAATTTTCTAAATTTTGTGCATCAGCAAATGAAACAGGCTCATTCTCATCACAGAGACTACATGCAGCCATAGCATATCAATATGATGCAAAAGAGTCACTATGAGAGTCTGAACGAGTACAATATGACAGAGGTGTATCTAATTTGCTGTCACGCAAGGTTTGCACCAACCATTTTGGCATAGTTCTTTCCTGCTCAATGTCAGCTCTCTCATCAATAAGTGCATCATGTACATCTGCATCAGAAATGGAATTATCTGCATCATCACATGAAACCTGCAAAGGGTGAGAAGTTTCCTCATTAGGACCAGCACTAGATTGTCCACCTATAAAAAGAGGCAGCAAAGTATCATACATGTCTTTGGAGCTAACAGATGTCTCCTTCGTACATGAAAGCAATGGCTGAATAGCATCTTCCACAAAAACAACATCACAGCTAACCAGAATGCATTTCGTCTGTGGATGATACAGATGATAGCCTTTACTTTTAGAACTGTACCCAACAAAAATACATTTTACTGCTTTATCATCCAATTTTCTGCGATGTTAGTCAGGCACTAATGCATATGCCAAATAACCAAAAACACACAGATGAGCAACAGATGGCTTGAGGTCATGCCAAGACTCATATGGAGTGATAGACTGCAACGCTTTAGTGGGACATCTGTTCAGTACATATTCTGCACACATGACAGCCTCAAGCCAGAAACTATGTGGTAAAGCCTGAATTTTGACCATACACCTCGCCATCTCCATGAGAGACCTATTCTTTCGTTCAGAAACTCCATTCTGTTGAGGTGTATATGGCACTGTACACTAGTGTTTTATACCACGTTTAGCCAGAAATGCATTAAAATCAGAAGACATATATTCCCCCCTCGATCTAAATGGAGGGTGCCCATTTTACATGTTGATAGATTTTCAGCCAAAACCAAAAACTGTTTGAAGCACATGAATACTTTGAACTTTGCCATCAATGGATATACCCATGCATACCTGGAGAAATCATCGATGAAAGTCACGAAGTAAAGATAATTCCCAAAAGAAGGTGTCTGCATAGGACCACAGACATCAAAATGTACAAGCTGCAATTTCTGAGTACCCCAAACTGAACCATCTTTTGAAAAGGACGAACACCAGCCTTCACAAACATGTTTTCCAGGTGCCTCAAGTTTGGGCAAAGAGGACACCATTTCAGATTTCTGCAGGCGTAGCAAATTAGCAAAATTCAGATGACCAAAGCGTGCATGCCAAAGCTTTGCATCTGACATAGCCTGAGAATCATTTACTGCACATGCCAAATCATTTACAGATCTTTCATAATCTATGAGCTTATACAGCCCACAACATAAAATGCGAGAAGCAATAATCATATCACCATTTGACAGATCATGAACTGTACACCTAACATCATCAAATTTCACAACCAAGCCAATCTTGGCTAATGCAAAAACTGAAAACAGGTTCTTCCTGATCCCTGGCACAAATAAAGCAACTGACAAAGTGAAAGAACTACCATCAGCAGTAGTCAAAATGATCTTACCAACTCCCATAATAGGATAAGAGGAGTTGTTGGTGCATGTAATAGTATTCCCTGTAGGGGTAGGCTCAAGTGAAGAGAAGAAATTGCGCTGCGAGGTAATGTCAAAATACCAAACATCTGAGTCTACTGCAGACATGCACTGTTCATGAGAAGATGGGTCAAAATTGCAGACAGTAGTAAACACCCATTCTTCTTCCTGTACAAGATTAGCACACTCTATTTTTGGTGTAGAGGCCTCTACAACAACCATTCCAGCCTCTTTCTTCTTTGCCTCTTTAGCAGCCAGTTTTGGACACTCTTTATGATATGATCATTCCCTTTACAGTACTTACAAAACAATTTTTGCTTTTCTGATTTCTTCTCATCTTTATCTTCCTTCTTCAAATGTGCAAAATTAGCAGATTTCTGTTTACTAGTTGAAGAGCTCCATTTTCCTTTGCCCTTCTGAATATCCAAGAAATCTTGATCTGCAACCCGCTGTAGCTCAGTGATGAGTAGCACCTCCTTTAATGTCAATCCGGGAAGACGTGAGGATGGTATGAAGACCCCGAGCAAGTGAAGGCACAAGTGCATGAGTGAGAAGCACACTAACATGCACACATATACATACACACGTGCACACACGGTAAGACAAAGAGTGAGAAGCAATGGAGTTCTTAGATTACTTTCAAAAAGCTCTTATAAGTTCAAATCAATTACAAGCTAACCCCAAAAATGAGCTCTCTAGCTCTATTTATAGTTTTTTACTAGGTTTTGGCCTTGTCCAGACCTAGTGTCTGGCCTAGTTAAAAATTAGGTTCTCCACCCTATTTGGAGGTTCAAACGGAGTCTAAAAAATGTGAAAACTGATAGGTAGGTACTTCTAAAGCTCCTCAAGCTCAAGGACTCCTTGGCTTGCACAAAATGGAGCTACAAAAATATGAAATGGTATTTACAATGGTTTTTAGTGATGAAAATCACTATTTTTGTAGGGATTTCTTCTAACATTTTGACATACATTTCCTGGAGCTCCCTACTTGCTCCTTCTTCTTGTGTGCCCAACTCTTTGATGCCTGAAAAATTTAAATGGCCTACTTGCCAGATCTTCTTTGACTACTGTGTCTTCTTGTGCTGTCTTTTCGCTCCGACTCCCTTCGTAGGCTTCCTTGTCTTGTGACTCCTTCCGTTCCTTGACTACTGCCAACACCCCCCCCTCTCTCGCGTTTTTCGTCTCTGACAGACCCTTGTCTAGCTGTGCGTTGGACATAATATTGAACAACATCGGTAGCGAGGTGGTGTTCTTCTAATCGTAACCCCCATGCTAGATCTGTTAACAATGCGTCCCAATTCACTGGTCCTGGTACGTCCGGATGTGGCACCCGCAGTTGTTCTGAATGGATGGTTCTCTCCACAGCAAATAAGGGGAGGAGATGTGAGGGCTTGGGTACAAATATTTCTGAGTGATATTCCCAGAACCCTGTTACAAACATCTCCTCGAATGTCTGTTTAAAGCAAGCTGGGAGGTACTTTATTCTGGCTTGCCAAGCATATATTACCTCTATTGATGGGGTGGTGCTCATGTCGTATACCAGATGTTGGTTTCCTGTAAGAAATCCGACACCTGAGAAGTGGGGGTCTTTAATATTCTTGAATGTCCTGAATGTGATTAGCATTAGTTCAAAGATTTTCATGCACATTTGGGCCATCACATCGGGGGTATTCCGTAGTCGAGTGCTCCAGTGATGGATGGTAGAAATCATATAATTCACAGTGGGAGGGCCTTGTGGAGGTGCTAGATAAACGTAGTTTAACCACTTTGCACAACCTTTGATGTTCTTGACAGCAATTGTAAACTCTGGCCAGGTGCGCCTGCGGAAGACTGGAACATAACAAGGATTGTATTTAATGAAAAGTGTTATGTTAGTCCAAGTACGAACCATCTCTGGGTAGGTCTCAAGGAGACGGATCCTCCAGGTGGGTTGATGAATGGATCCTTTCTTAGCACTTTCTGGGATATCATCGGGCCCAAATTGTGTGGCGAAAGTTGGAGGTTTGCCACATCTGCGTTGAATCTCTCCGTTGTAATCTGCAAGGAGTACACAATATGGCACATATTGATCGTCGTTGGTGCCGATCCATCTATGATGAGACATGCTGCGGAAATATTCTGACTTTATGATGGTGTCTTCTAACTTTGCCATTGATTGGATTTGAATTGCCACTCGATCTTCATGGGTTGTTGCTGTTTTCTCTAGTGTCTGGAGCCATTTAGGTACTTCAACTTCTAAGGTGTCCATTCCTTCTGAGGTGTGTGCACCACCTGGCATCGGCATAGGAACATATGGTTCCTCATACGTTTCGTCCACCTCAATGGGTACTAACTCCTCAGGCTCTGGTTCTACAACTGGAGAGGGCTGCCTTTCATATTCCAGTAACTTTTTCTGCAGCTTTGCCACCTGCTCTGTCAATGCCTTTACTTCCTCTGAAGTCGAGGTCGTTTCTATGAATTTGGGTTGAGCCTCCTATTCCCTGAGCTGGCTACGTAGTTCATCCCATTCCCTTTCCAAATCCTCATGTGCTTCTAATAAATCCGCATAGCTTTCCAAGATTGTTTTCATTGTTTCTGAGGGAACTGCTTTGAATTGTTCTAGGTCGATTTCATGGGGAGAGCCTTCCATGGCAGCTTCCAGGTTTTCTTCGTTTTGTTTCTGCAAACGTTTGTTTTCTTCCAGGGTTGTAGCCATGTGTTTTCGGAGTAGAGTTAAATTTCGCCGGACTCTCAGGTTATCTGTTTGGTAAACCTCCAGTAAGGCTTCAAGTTGTTTGACACCTGACTCATGTGATGGTTGGGGTGTCTCCAGGAGGGTTTGATGAGCTTGCTTGAGAGTGGTGTAGCGTTGGTTGAGGTCTGCATTTTCTTCCTCTATACTTGTAAGCCGTCTTTGTAGTTGTTGATGATTCGTCATCAGCTAATGATGACGGTCTTCTAGAGACTGGTACTTACTCTGAAGTTGATACACGCATTGATGCAATGCTATGAATATACTATTTACATTAAACGATGCAGGGAAAGATGAAGATGCAGGGGGGATGGGGAAGGGGAAGGGAGTTGTGAATGCTGTGGAGTCAAGTGGTGAGGTAGGTGGAGGGGGTATGGGAGATTGAGATTGTGTGGGGGGTGGGAGTGGTGCTATGGCTGGTGATGTCTCCATTGTGTCAAATGTGTGTGTGGCTGTAAAGATGGGAACAGTGGGTGGGGTGGATGTGATATTTGTGAAGAGTGTTGTGTAGGTGGGCATGGTAACTCCTCCGAATTGGATTCCAAGAGAGAGAGGAATTCCCATGACAACTGTGGTAATGGCAGAAATAGGTGTGGTAGTGTCAGGTGGTGAGGTGACATGTGTATTGAGAGGTGAGGTGGGTGGTGAGAGTGGTTCCTCCTGATGTTCTTCTGTTTGTGTGTTGCCTCCTGGTTCTGATACATTGATGTGTATTTGTTTGCCAGATCGCATGGGACGGGTAGGCACCCTCTTCTCAAATCGGTGAATATAAGTCAGGGCTGCATGAACAACCTCATCTAAGCCCACTGCTCAGCATGCAGGTTCATTGATTCGATGAACATGTCATCCACACCTTCCTCAGCTAACATTTGACTCATGATCATCTTTCCTGTTTCGAGGTGTAACCTTGAGGGAACTCCGAGTCTGAAGGAATAGGAGGAAACACCAGGTTGGGTCCTTCTGCACTTGGTCTGGGTAGGCGAATGGTGAATGGTTGGACACGCCTCGTTTGTGGAGGAGTCACCTGGGGTGTGGTAGTGGCTCCCCTTGGTTGAGCGCATGGTAATTGAACTCCCCCTCTCATCTTCTTCGATGGAGGGCCCGCCGTTGATAGTCATCTTTGGAACTCTTGGGCCCTAGACCATACTAGTGCTCTTTGAATGGGCACGTCATACGCTAAGCACCTGTAAATTATTCTTGTGAGAGCACAACATCCATGAAGTACATTTTTCTGTTTCTTACTCCACCGTTGATGGGCTAGGTGTATTTGATCGATGATCCAGTGCGGTATGTTGATAGTGAGGTTCTCTGTCTCTGCCAAGTACAAGCTGAACCATATCTTTTTTGGTGGCATAGTGAACCGTTCTTGGGCAGGAAAAGCAAAATGTTGCATGATAGTTCGTAGGTGTAGAGCAATGGTAGGTGTCATTGCGACCATGTCCTTCAATTTGTTGAGATCCTTATGCTTCATCCTGCCGGGAACCATTAGTTCTTTCTCAGTTGGAATATGCATTCCTTGCATGTTCAATGCTCCTCGTACCAAATTGAGGGTCAGTTTGAATCTCTTGAGTTCGTGGCCTGGCAATAGTGAGGGTAGCACAAAAGTACTATCACCTCCCTTGGCCCTGCTAGGAGTGATGGTACTGATAAAGTAGGAGCAGCGAAGGAAATCTGGCTTAGGCAAATGTGCTCTGAAGTAGCTATCCAATCCCGCTTTGGTCCAAACCGATCGCATTACTTCTGCATTCTGATAGTTTTCAAATTCGCGAGTGAAGAAATGGTAACGTCCCCATTTGCCATTGAATTCAATTTCTGCCTCCCAGAAGTAGGTGCCATCACCCAATGGCCCTGCGACATCACTAAACCAATGAGCGTGTTTCCCCACTTGAGAAGTGTGTCTCTGAGGAGAATCCTGAATCGGGAGAACATGCATAGCTTGAAGTTCCTGAGGTCTTTCGGTGAGTGGTGGTTCCAGGAGGAGGGTTTCAATGTCCACAATCTATGCGCTAGACCCTGCCTCGGAACTGGTGCCTCCTGCTTCTGCCATTGTTATCGCTTTCTTGCTGGTTCTGTGAGAATATAGAGTCATGCGTTAATATTGTAATGGACAAGATATAACACTTTTTGTCCTCGTTACCACATTATCATGGGGTAAGTAATGGGTTAGTGGGTCAGTGAGTGCTCGATGACTGTGTGTGTAGTTAATGAATGGATAGTCCTAGGAGCTAGATGGAAAGATGCAGTGTATGAGTACTGTAGTTAGCAAGTGGAGATGAATTTACAAATGGGGGTCGGGGGGTTTATTACTAGTCTTAGGTTGCCAAACACAATGGATGACTTTCGGTTTTGGTTTTGTGGAGACTCTGGAGGGTTTTATGAGTAATTCTGCTTGGGGATGATGCATTTTTGGGACCCATTTACAAGTGAGTCTGTGTGTGCTTCTGGGCGACTGTGTGTTCGTGCGTATTAAACAAGAGTGGCGACTCAAATTTGAGAAAGTGAAAACTATCTGGGCACCCAAATTTGAGTCTGTGTGTGCTTCTGGGCGACTGTGTGTTCGTGCGTATTAAACAAGAGTGGCCTTCATCGACTTTTTGGGTACCCAGATAGTTTTCACTTTCTCAAAAGAAGTTTTGGAAGTCTTCTTATTAGTATCATGTCGCTGATTACTAATAGGAAGTTGAGATGATTGTTGTCGCTTGACGGTCATAGGCCGCTCTCCTTTTCGCACCCACAATTGTTTCAATGGCTGAGTTATTCTGCTTCGCACGTTCTTTTGGCCTCCCGCATAGGTAGTCTTCAGTGATTGATCTACCTTTGGTTGCTGCCTCCCTCTAGCCTTTGAAAAAAAAGGGAGTTCTGTCGAGGCCTTGACTTCTTTATTGAGATCTCCATTCCTCTGCATCACATAGCTTTGGACAAGAACAGCATGGTCAACTTCATGTGTACCCCTGGAAGGACCAGGAGCTTGTGCCTTTTCTAGTTCCTTGAGTGCTCCATTATCTAACTCAATTGTAATTCGACCCTGATTCACCCATACTTGAAGAAGTCCACTTCTTAGGTTTAAGTTGAGTGCATGGTCATAGATCCAGTCTTGACCCAAGACCAGAGGCTCAGTGAGATCCTCATCTTGACACACTAGTACCTTAACTGTCATTGGAACATCTTGAATGGAGAGGGAAAGTTCCACCTCGCCCATGCAAGGGGTTTCCACACCTCCCAATCCTATGAGATATGCTTCTATAGGATGGAATTTTAATTTCAATTCTCGACAGTAAGAAAGTCTCACCGCACTAGTGGCTGCACCTGAGTCAATCAATGCTCGCACAAGTTTTGCACTAACTCCTTGTCCTAACTCTAAGGTCACAAAAGGATGTCGATCGATTATTCTATGAGAGCTGATGCCTGAGACTTCACACATAGCCACATGATATCCTTGATCTGCATATGCATCTGTCCTAGGTTGCTCTCTATCCTGTCTTCTCAACTTCATTCTCCGTATGCGTTCCAATGCTTCTGCTTGAGCTTCTTCTCAAATTCGTCTTTCTTCTTCTTTGCGTTTCTTAGCAGTGTTGAGTCGACTTAGCATCTCTTTCGTCAGAGGTTCCTGATATAACTTGACTCTGCATCCGCTTATGTAGCTCGGAAGAATATCACCTTCTAAGGTGGCTAATTGTATTGCTCCACTCGTTGAAATCCTATTTATAATCATAGGTCCATAGCCATGTTTCTCTAATTTTCTTGCATGTTGCTTCAAAGTGTAGACTAAAACTAGGTCTCCGGCCTTTAATCCTTTATCCTTAACATGGGCATCAAAGTACGCCTTCTGTCGTTTCTTAGCTGCATATATTCCTGCTGCAGCTCTTAGTCTGGTTTCACCTAATCGTTCAAGATCAAAAATTCTCGAAGAGAGTTCATGGCCCGTCCACTCATGCTCCTGTGCTACTCTCAATGTGGGAATCAAGAAGTCCAAAGGTAGCACATCATTTTGGCCAAATACCATCTGAAAGGGTGTGGCTTGGAGTACCGTTTTATAGGCCACTCGGTATGCCCAAACAGCATGGTGTAGTTCTTTGTCCCAATCAGAGCGTTTATTATTCACCAATTTGGTAAGCACATTGCATAGAATCTTGTTTGTGCTTTCGGCCTGGCCATTAGCTTGTGGGTGATAGGGGGCAGACTTCTTATGTACTACCAATAACTCTTGGAGTAGATTTTCAATAACTTCATTCAAGAAGTGAGTGCCTCTATCGCTTACCAGCTCTATAGGTAGCCCATATCTAGTGAACACATTCTCAAATAGGAACTTACCAGTTGTTTGAGCATTGTTATTTGTCGTAGCTTTTACCTCAACCCATTTTGTTAGATAGTCTGTGGCAACAATGATGTATTCAGCATGTGAACCCTTGGCTGGGGGATTAATAGGACCTACAAAATCTATTCCCCACTTAGAGAATGCACGTCCACCCATCATAGGTTTTAGTGGCATCTCATCTTTGCGTATAGGATACTGAGTTCTCTGACAAACATCACACCGTTTCACATAGGTATGTGCATCCATGTGAAGGGTCGGCAACCAGAAGCCCGCAAATAGTATTGCCTTGAGCACCCGATCTGGTCCAAAGTGTCCTCCTGCTACACCTTGGTGAGCAGTTTCCAAGACCTTGAGATATTCACTCTCATGGACACATAGTCTCAGGTAACCATCCTTACCACGCTTGTAGAGATTATCACCAATGAGTGAGTACTCTAGGGCTTCTTGTTCTAGACTTCTTTTCCTAACCAGAGTCATGTCTGGAGGGAATGTTTTCGTCCTCAGGAAGGATACTAGTGGTTCACTCCAATCTGACACTATGGACACTTGATAAAGAGTGGCATGTTCCACAGGTGGTTTAGTGCAACAGATTGGGCATTCTTTACACATTTTCTGTACATCAGCTTCCATAGTAGGCCAATGCACTCTGAGTCTCCTTAGTGTCTGTAGGGTTCGTTGTTTTGAGTAGTGTTGCTCTAATGAACCTACATGTGCCAATTGCAACCATTTAGCATACTCATCCTCTTCCACACAACAAGCCAATATCCCTTGGTCTGTCTGTTTGTACATGCTTCCTGCCATGATATGGTACTTCTGGGCTCTTACTACCTCTCTACCTTGAGTATTTATGACTGGGTGGTTAGGCCCATATGTCAATACTGGCACTAATGGCCTAGCCCACTGAGGTACCACTTCCAAATTGAACAAGTAAGCATCAGGAGGGTCATCTGATACTCCTTGTGGGGCTTCTCCCGATGTGAGCCTAGAGAGATGGTCTGCTCTCAAGTGGGTCTTCCCTTTCCTCACCACAACCTTGAAGTTGTATTCCATTAGCAAGAGAAACCATCTTACTAATCTTCCTGTATTACATGGCTTGTTCACGAGATATAGCAGTGCCTGATGGCCAGTAAAAAATTTAAACTTATTTGCAAGCAAGTAATGTCTAAACTTTTTAACCACATATACCATGCCTAGTCCTTCCCTCTCAGTAGTGGTATAATTTCGTTCAGCCGCATTCAATTGTCTACTAGCATAGGCAATTGGAAGATCCATATTACCTTCACCCGTAGGTTGCGCGAGTACACACCCAATAACATAATTGGATGCATCAACATGAACATGGAAAGGCTTATTCCAATCTGGTGTGGTCAAGATTGGTGTTGAACACAATCTTCTTTTAAGCTCATTGAAGGAGTTTTCACATTCATCAGTCCACTCGAAGTTAGTCAAAAGTCCATACAGAGGCTTTGCTATGATGGCATACATGTGTATAAACCGTCGGTAATAACCACAATGCCCCATGAAAGCTTGTACTTCCTTGACATTCTTTGGCCTAGGTAACTCTGCTATGGCTCTGACTTTCTCTTCATCAGTGGATATGCCATTCTTTGACACTATGTGTCCTAAAATCTTTCCTTGCCTGACCATGAAAACACATTTTTCTGGGTTCAAGCAGACTTGATATTCTCTACATTTGTCAAAGATTTGTCTGAGTTCTGGTATATGTGTCTGTCTAATGTTGGAATGAGCACAGATGTCATCAACATAGACTTCCAAATTCTTCCTCAAGAACTCTTTAAACACATGGCACATTAGTCTCTGAAAGGTTGCAGGAGCATTGGTAAGCCTGAATGGCATCACCCGAAAGGCAAATATGCCCCACTCTGTGGCAAAAGCCATCTTGTGCTGATCTTCTGGTGCAATGGCTACCTGATTGTAGCCCGAAAATCCATCAAGGAAGCTGTACACTTCCTTGCCTGCTACTCTTTCTAAGAGATGTTCAGTGATAGGAAGCGGATAGTTATCTCTAATAGTGGCTGCATTAACCTTCTTCAAGTTAATGCATACACGTAGCTTTCCATTCTTCTTGGGCACCACTACAATGGGGGATACCCACTCAGTGTGCTCAATTTCATAGATAAATCCAGCTTCTACCAAACGATCTATCTCTTCTTTGATCTTGGCCGCATAATTATCATTATATGTGTATGGCTTTTGCTTAGAGGGTTTTGCATCTAAGGTCATGGGAATTGTGTGTGAGCATATGTCTGGATCAACACCCTTCAAATCCTTGTAACTCCAAGCGAATACATCTCTGTATTCTCTTAGCAAGGCTATTAACGCATGCTCTTCTTCCTCGGTTAGGTCATGGCCTATGTACGTGCATCTCTCCTCTCCTTCTTCCATGGCTACCACTATTTTCTTGGTGGTTTCTTTGTTATCGTAGGCCTCTCCTGATTGGGCCTCGCGTTTGGGCATTCTTACCATGACTCTTCTATCATCTATCTCATATTTCTTAAAATTTTTCGGGACCTCAAACAAAGATTCTTCCTCTTCTGCTCTCTTCTTTCTTTTCTTTCCTTCTTCCTTCAGGGTCACATGTGTGGCTAGCCTTACATCCTTCGTAAGCTCTCCATGCCTTTGGGGTTGAAATTCTACTTCATAGAAGTATTCTGCATCTGATGCAAAAGGTGGGTCCATGATGATTGACTCTAGATCGGAGTCGCTCGCATCCTCAAATGCATCAGGGCTGGGTTCACACTCTTCTAACACTACCTCTCCCATGATCGGCTCTATGGAGAAGACTGAAATATCATAGCCATCTTCATCACAGTGAGGTGTCCATTGTTCTTCATTGATGGCTACATCCATTGTTGCTAGGATTTCTGCCCAGCCGTGGGGTTCAAATTCTTCATCCGAAAATACTACAGGTGCATAGGCTGGGTCTTGAAGGGATCTATGTGTTTCGTTTGCACCTATCTCTCTGGCTTTTTCCCTCTTCTCTTCTACTGCTACTTTGCACATCCATAAGTGGGTATCTTCATGCATCCATGAGGATCCTGATCCTATGGAATGCACAGACTTAGTATCATCTTTGGCTCTATGGATGGGATTCCATTGGATGGGGGGTACATCTCTATGAGAGTAATCCTTGAGATTGACTTTGGTTGTAACACCTAAGTGTTGCAATACAAGGAATTGGTTCCCCAATCCTGGACCACTTGCAACTGTCGCATAAATGGTCTTCCCAAAATCATCTTGTAGGCATGATTCTTGCTAAAATCACAGATAGCAAACGTGTGCTCAAACTCTACACCACATGTAGTGAGAGTTATTCCTTCAAGTAGTCCTAAAGGCCTCTCTATGTGGCCATCAACCATTTGCAATTTCATCCTCGTGGGCCTGAGTGCTGGCTTGCCCCACCGCTTCCATAGGGAAGTGGTAGCAGTAGCAACACCTACACCTGAGTCCAGAATTGCCTTGGTTGTGTACCCCTGATGGGTAATGGGAAGATAGGTGTTTCCTTCTTCACCTTCACTCATATCTCCTATCTTGTCTAGAGGAATTTCTGGCACTGTCCTCTGAGAACCTACCTGGGAACGAGGTTTTGCTATCTTTGGTACTTGTTTGGCTACATGTTTCCATAACTCTAGCCTAACTTTGAGTAGCTCTTCTAAAGTGAGGTTGCACTGCACTTTAGTGTTTTTCACTACTTCCGTATTCCTAGGTATGACTGAGTCTTCGTTTCTTACCATGACGGTGGGTGCTCTCATACAGGTCGACTTGGCTTCCCATGGGCCTGTGAAATGGGGTAATTCCTGTAAAGAATTAGACTCAAAGTCTAATCTCTCTTGGGGCTGGGTGCTCTCCTGCTCTCCATAAATGGAAGGAATATCTTGTGGGAATTGATCCTGCGTGTCATCCACAAGTTCAATGGGAGGAGGGGCTTCACTTTCTCTAGCCCATTTGTCTTCTTGAATCTCCCGTAGGAATTCTAGTGTGTACCTATTCATTGAAGAGGAGGTGTCTGGTTCAGTGGAATTGGGCACAAAGGCTTCCTGTGGGGGGAGGCTTATTCTTCTGCTTGCCTCCTCTCTTTCTTGATTTTTTTCTTCCTTGTCAGATCTTGCAATTATGCTCTCTAACTTCTCTAGGAGTCCATCCAAGTGCAATTGTGTCTTAGCTGAGCTTGAGTAGTTGAAAAGGCGACTGACTTCAAACATGGTCTGAGCCAATGCGACCATTTTCGCACATAGCTTGGTTCTCTCTATCTCTAGGTCAGCTCTAGGGTAGCACTTGTCATGATCCATCACATTTGGCCCTTCTTGGATTCTGGCCTGATAAGCCTTAAGCATCATGTCTATGTGTTCAAGAGTGGGGTCAGCTAACACTGATCCTACTCTAGGGGTTGGTGGGATGTTTTGAGGTAGGGGGGCAGATGGTGGGTTAGATGGTGATGGAAATGAGGGTGGTGGTGGTAGGTGAGAGTTTGTTTGAGAGGTGAGCTCAACAATTTTGGCTTTTGTTTCTCTTATGCTTTCTTCTAAGTCACTCATCTTTTTAGACCATTGTCTTTTCATTCTTTCTCGACTATCCCTCTAGGCTCTCGACCATTTCTTGGCTATGCTCTCAGTTTCACTAACCTCTGCACTCTTCTCTTGACCTATTCCTGGGTTCTGTTGCAAAGCCTGGGCTCTAGTGACCACTTGCACTAGTGCAGTGGACGTCACACTTCCTGTAGAGTCTACTACTAACCCAATAACATTGATAGGGGTAATTTTTGGCATATTATTAGGATTCTTAGGGCAATCTCGTAAGAGATGCTCCTTTCCACAATCTTGGCAAAAGCCTTGAATTGTCACTGACTGGGGTTGTGTAGGTGGAGGTAAGGGGCAATCACGAATGAGGTGATCTCCTTGACATCTGTAGCATGGTCCTCTAGGGAATGGGGGTCTTACCTGCCTAGGTTGGGGTCTAGAGTTAGGGTTTGTGTACATTACATTTGTGTACTCTGGCTCCCAACTAGGTTCACTTGGTTCTTCACTGTAGTAGGACTCACCATGTTCAGGAGATTGCATGTAGTAAGCCTGGGGACTATCAATATGTGTGGAGTCAAAGCTATGATCACTTGGATCACTTTCTGAAAGCAGTGGTGTTACTGACACTATAGCTCTACTCAAATTTTCCTCAGCTGCTGCATACTTTACAGGAATCACATTAGCTAGGGTTGGAGGCTGTTGAGCTAACACAGGCTGTGGCCTTTGTTGGTTCTGGTAGGGTTGTTGATAGGGTTGCTGCGGTCTACCATATTGTTGTGGGGGGTACTGGTTCTGGTATCTTCCCTGTTGTGGATAGGGTTGAGGGTAGGTTTGTCTAACTGCTTGCTTATTGTACGGGCAATCTTGTGCTGTGTGATTTGTGTACCTCCGTTCTATGGTGCAATATTGGCTGCTAGGATTCACTTGGGGTTGAACCATGATGGGACATGCGTTCGCCATATGGTCACCACCGCAAGTATAGCACCTTTTTACTAGGGCAAATCTAGGAATTTGTTTACTGGAGACACCTAGTTTTTGAGCTATTTTCTCTGCTAATTCCTCGATAGATGTGGATTATGAGGAAGAGAGGCTAGAGGCACTATCTGAATCTTTGTAGATTTTGGAAAGCTCTAGTTCCTCCCCTAGGTTATCCTCAATGTCGATGCACATGCGTACACACTCTTCTATGGTCCTAGGGTCCTTCAAGTACACATAGGATCACAACTTTGTACTTAGAAATCCATCCAAGAATAAAGCCACTTGTTTGGCAGGTGTGGGTAACTCAGGAACAAGGCATCTCTCAAGATACTGCCTAAATCTTCTTCCTGCAAGTCTCACAGTCTCCTGGGGGGTCTGCTTGAAGCTGTATATCAGTGAGGAAGTATTATGCCTTATGCCACTTTTAGAGAATTCAGTAATGAAAGCCTCTAAGAGTTGGTCTATGCTCCTGAACTATCTCTCATTCAAGGGTTGAAACCACGTAAGGGCTGTGTTCCTAAGTGTTAGACCAAAGGCATTATATTGCGTGAATAGGTCCTCAACTTGTTCAGCTCTCAAGACTTGCCTAAACTCGGCCACATGATCATATGGGTCTCCTGTGCCATCGAAGTGATTCTTCATGGACTTAACTAACTGAGTCGGTCTCAAAATCATGGCGTGTTCCCTAGGCCTTGGCAGAGGGAAATCATCAGCATTCCTCTGATTCCTTGGGGCTCTAAGTCCTTCAGGTTCCACTCTATTTGTTTCTGTTCTCGTTCTGTCTCTTCCCAATGGGTTGGCAAAGCTTACCTCCGGCCTATCTCTATGTCTATCTCTTTGAATTCCATGAGCGTGGGAGGTTCCAGCTCCTGGGTGACCAAAGGACACATTCGATCTTGGTTGGGAGAAAATAAATTCACCTTTCCAACTGTAAGCATGCCTATCATTTTCTGTAACCCCAAAGATCCTCTCTGAAGAGTGATCTAAGTAGGTCACTCTACCTGGAATATCAAGATCGTTGAACTCATATATCATGATTGTTCCTACCTCACTCGGCTGATTAGGTCTATATCTCCAAAAGGCTTCATCAGTCTCTCGGTTCAGGAGTAGATCTATGCTCTTATTATCTTGGGGAATCCACTCTGGTGTAACAATCCTAGTGAGAACAGACTTGCCTCGGGGGGTTCTAGGTTCTACACCCATGTTTCCTTGCTCTAGGTCACCTAAGTCCGTTTCTGAGATCACATTTCCAAATTCATCTGTCCTCTCTGGATGACTGGTGACTACATATATTGTCCGTTCCTTATCTAGGTATGCTCCATTTTCAAACTTGACAGCTGAGTTTTCTAGTCCAATAGATTGGTCAGGGTTTTTAATCTGGACCACAGATCTTCCTAGGCCGTCCTCATAGATGCTAGCACTTAATCGGTTGGTCCTAAGGTATTCAAGTTGCGTCTTGTAAGGGCCTCCAACCTGTGTAAATATGGCACTCCGGAGCTTCCTGTAGGTCTCTCCATACCGTGGGACATCCCAGACTCGCTCGTCTCAGAGCTAGGGTAGTACGAATGATGGCTCAACTGCTAGGCCCAAGACCTAGCAGTATGATTGACACTAGCCTCTGAAGATCTAAGACTTTGTCTATCTCTCCCTAGGTGTCGACCTGATCTAAGGTTCATAAGCCCAATTGAAGAATCCCAAATTTTCCCAAGTACACTTGCGTTGCTGAGTTCTTTTGTATTATTCACTTGTTCTTTTTTAATCCCTTAGGGTGTCACTTCTTGTCCAGTTACTCTTCGCCGCAAGGAACACTTAAATTTTTATCGTACTTTGAGTGCGGTCGCTCAATTTAATTTCTTTTCCCTTAGGTTGCTTCGCGATTGTAATCTCCTAACACTTGCACTTGAGTGATTAGAGTTCTTGGACTTGGTAGTTCTTAACGTGTTCCTAACTGACCAAAACCTCCATTCGCACTTAGCCTATGCTAGGAATTGACAGAGGGTGTTGATAATTTCCAACCTTAAGTTTCTTCCCTTGGTTGCCCTTGTCCGCCCAGGAAGCGTGTTCCCAAGCTCGCACTTACTCTTGCTTCGAGTACCCTTCGATGCTCTCAAAGTACCAGAAAAAATCCACAATTAGCTCAAGAATTGAATTTAGTTGACAGATAGATCATTTTCATGCATGTAATTCACGGACCTAATTGCCTTTTGCCTTTATGGAAAACAATCCCAAGGGACCCTCAATTTTTTTCCTACCCTGGGATATTGTCAACTTCAAATTATCCTATCTAATAATCCTGACATTAACTCTACAAAACAAAAACACCGCAATCGGATTTCGTATGAGGAAGTTATGTCCACTCAGGGTTTTGGGGCCAAATCAGGATTTCAAACAGGTTAGCAGGCAAACAGGACTTCTCGATATACTTTGTGTAATGGCCTCACAATGCAATGATGAACCCTAGTATTTGTCCCACAATTTTCTCAAGAATAGCCCACTATTTTTTGCCCTAAAAAATTGGCCAAATTTTCCCTTCAATCGCGTTCGCAAGCTCTGTCTGTCGCGATTGATAGGTCAATCGCGATTGACGTGTCGGTCACGATTGACTGGTCCGTCGCGGCTGTCAGTCGTGATTGATGGGTCAATCGCGATTGACACGTGGCCCGGATTTTCAGTCGGTCGTGGTCAAAGGGTTGTTGAATCTGTCAGTCGCGATTGATGGGTCGATCGCGATTGACAGGTCCTTCACGAGGGTCTGTCTGTCGTGGTCAAGCAATCGTTGACTGTGTCGATCGCGATTGACAGGTCCGTCGGGGCTGTCAGTCGTGATTGACTGGTCGATCGCGATTGATGGCTCGATCGCGATTGATGGCTCGATCGCGATTGACACGTGTCACGCGTAGATTCTGTCAGTCGTGGTTAGTCGGTCGTTGACTCTGTCGATCGCGATTGACGTGTCGGTCGCGATTGACAGAGCCGTCGGCATGTGTCCGTCGTGGTTTGTCGATCGCGATTGACAGAGCGATTGCGATTGATAGAAATCTGAGGAATTTTAAAATTTCAAGCACACATTTGGGAAGCTCTAGGCATGTAGATCATGATTATGTACTTTGTTTAGCAAAAACACCATTTTTTCTGTCGGTCGCGATTGACAGAGGTCAACGCCTCGAGACCTGCACAGTCAAATTTTTTACCTGCTGGAGCTGGTGTAGCTGCTGGGGATGCTGATTCCTGCAGAAAATCTCAAAAAACACAGACAATCACAAGCACACAAACGCTCTCTCGCTCTCTCTCACAAGTGAAATGAGGGGAATGGTATGGGTGGGGTGATATGACCAAAAACTGAAATTTTTTGCGATGATGGAAATGGATGTGGGAGATGGTGAGGATGATGATGGTGATGAGAAAAACAAAAGAAAATAGGAAAAAGGTGAAGAAAATACCTATAACTCCAACGCGTCAACTCTACGTCTTACCATCACACGCTCGTCCTCAAAGCTCGATCCCCGGCAACGGCGCCAAAATTTGGTGTAGCTCAGTGATGAGTAGCACCTCCTTTAATGTCAATCCGGGAAGACGTGAGGATGGTATGAAGACCCCGAGCAAGTGAAGGCACAAGTGCGTGAGTGAGAAGCACACTAACATGCACACACATACATACACACGCGCACACACGGTAAGACAAAGAGTGAGAAGCAATGGAGTTCTTAGATTGCTTTCAAAAAGCTCTTATAAGTTCAAATCAATTACAAGCTAACCCCAAAAATGAGCTCTCTAGCTCTATTTATAGTTTTTGACTGGGTTTTGGCCTTGTCCAGACCTAGCGTCCGGCCTAGTTAAAAATTAGGTTCTCTACCCTATTTGGAGGTTCAAATGGAGTCTAAAAAATGTGAAAACTGATAGGTAGGTACTTCTAAAGCTCCTCAAGCTCAAGGACTCCTTGGCTTGCACAAAATGGAGCTACAAAAATATGAAATGGTATTTACAATGATTTTTAGTGATGAAAATCACTATTTTTGTAGGGATTTCTTCTAACATTTTGACATACATTTCCTGGAGCTCCCTACTTGCTCCTTCTTCTTGTGTGCCAAACTCTTTGATGCCTGAAAAATTTAAATGGCCTACTTGCCAGATCTTCTTTGACTACTGTGTCTGCTTGTGTTGTCTCTTCGCTCCGACTCCCTTCGTAGGCTTCCTTGTCTTGTGACTCCTTCGGTTCCTTGACTACTGCCAACACCCGCATAATGGACCTGTTCTACCTAGATTGATCTTCTTGCAACAGAACAGAGACTAACTCCTCAAATGATAAGGCATTTGGATTGCCTTTCATCATCAACCAAAGAGTAGAAGCAAAAATCTGATATGAATCAGGAAGACCATTCAGAATGGTATGCACAAGTGAGCTATCTAGTATAACCTCATCAGCAGAAATCAACTGTTCCTTCAAGTATTTGATCTTTGTTAGGAAACTGTCCATAGAATCACCTTCATTCATGTGCTCACTCTCCAAATGTTTTCAGAGGTAAGCAACACGAGCCTCATTCCTAGCTTGGTACAATGTGGTAAGTGATCCCAAGCATCCTTAACTGTTTTGCAAGAGCGAATGTGAGGAATAATGGCACGTTTGATAGACAAAGCTATAAATGCATGTGCCTGGGCATCTCTGCCATCCCAATGAATGTGCTCTGCAGTAGGTGGAGCAGAAACCGCAGCACGAACAGGAATATGTAGAATATCACCATCTTCGACACCTTCTGCATCATCTTCAGTACCTGCAGTTGTAACAGTTGCAGGTGTGATAGGACATTTTTCGACACCCTGCACAATGTTCCACAGTCCTTTTGCAACCAACACATGTGGCATCATATAAGCCCATAACGGGTAGTTGGTACCATCCAACTTATCCTCAATAGCCAACATACGGATTACATCACTGCTTTCAGCCATGGTCGGTGACTAAAATACCTTGATGCAGAAAATTGAGTGTATCTCAAAAACTTGAACAGAACTGCCCAGACAAATTCCGCTAGACTTGTAGCGGACTTTGAGACGCTTATACTGGCGAACAGAAAATGGTATATACCTTTGGCAGAAAAAGACAAAATAGCCTGCAGAAGCACTACGATAGTGCGTTCAGAGGCCGAAACGAGCTCAAATTGCGATTTCGGCACCATAGAGCGAAGATGTTTTGATCTTGAAAACAGGGTCAGTATGCTCACCAAAATTTGTGCGATTCTGAGACTACAACCGGAAGAGTGTCGACGGTGCCCTAGATGAAGCGACGACGTGATCTGATACCAATTGTTGGAGTTAGACGTCTGCGAAAGCACACGAACAGCACAAGGAAGAAGAAGAAGCTTGGAGCACAACACACAATACTAAATGTATTACTAGAGAATGTACAAAGATAAGTAGCCCATTAGGGCAATAGGCATATATACAAGCCGGGGGAAAAAAACCTCCTAAAGAGGGAAAAAAGTGCCCCGGTGGTCCTAGTGTGTTCACACACATCACTACCTAAATATTTCAACATCATCAAGTTTATCTTCAGCTTGAAGCATGCCAAGCAAGTCATTGCTCCTCTCCATTTCACTAAAGAACAAGAATATGATAGAATCTTTTTTTCAATGAAAGCTGAAATGAATGTTGAAATTTTAGCTCACAAATTATCACTTTGATGGAGATTCTGATTGCATGAATGGCTTTGAAATGGGGGTAAAACTCCAGTGCAACTAATGGAAATGCTCCTTGGATACTACAATTCATTGTTCTATGCTCCAAAGTTTATTTGCACCATTAAAACTACACTTGCACCACGATGCAAAAAAACCGAAACTTGAGAAGGAACTGAGCCTACTCTGATACCACTATTGGGTGTGTGTGTGTGTGTGTGTGTGAGTAGAAGTGCAAAAGGCACACAAGAAGCACACACAAGGAGCACAAATGCAGCAAGACACACGAAGAAAGATGGCTAAAATAGATCTCTCTATTGATGATGAACTGCACTAAAGTATGAACCAAATAATAATCCCTAAGTACAAAGTACCACCACATATGAGTGACTCATGTATGTGGTAACATGGGAATAAACCTCTAGCCAGCACAAGAGTAAAAAGTGCCCATGTATAGGGAAAAGGTTCATATCAGAGTTACTCGAGGAACACATAAGTGTAACAAACCCCCCACAAGTGAATGATGTGAACACATACAGGGAGTGATAGATCAGTGCCCACAAGGTAATAAGCCTAAAGCTTTGTGAAAAGCTTCAAAATTTTCCGTGGAAGAGATTTGGTGAATATGTCTGCCACAATATCTTGTGTAGGCACATATACCAAATCAATATCTCTTGCATGAAGGTGCTCCCTCACATAGTGATAATGCACCTCAATATGTTTGGTCCGCACATGAAACACTGGGTTTCATGCAACATCCAATGCACTCTAACTATCAGTGAGAATATGCGTAGAAGCATCAATCTCCATGCAAAGATCCATCAATAGGTGTCTCAACCATATACACTCCATTGTAGCTATGAAAACTCCCTTGTACTCAGCTTCACAACTCAATGTCACCACTGTAGTTTTCTTTTTACTCAACCAAGATATGCATGAGTCTCTAAGGTAAAAGCAATTACCACTAGTGGACATGCGAGTATCATAACAACAAGCCCAATCGCTATCTATAAAAGCATCCAAGCATGGATGAATATCTCTTCCATAAAAGAGACCTAAACTCAAGGTGCCTTTGAGATATCTGAACACAAGTTTCATCACTTTCCAATGCATAGCGCTAGGGCTATGCATGAATCAACTCAACTCGGGAAACACATTCTTTGACACGTTATGACCTGAGATCTTTCCTTGCCTAAGCATTAAAAAACTACTTTTTTGGGCTGAAGCATACTTGATATTCTCTACACTTATTAAAAAATTTTATGAGCTTAGGATTGTGTGTTAGTCTTATGTGGAATTCTTGCACAAGTCATCCACAAAGACTTCTAAATTCTTCCTCAAGAATTCATTAAACACATGACACATTAGCCTTTGCAATGTAGAAGGCCTATTGGTGAGCCCAAATGGCATTACACAAAATGCAAATATTCCCCATTTCATGAAAAAATCAATCTTGTGTCGATCCTTTGGGGCAATGGCTACTTGATTGTAACCTGAAAATCAATGAAGGAAGATATAAACTTCCTTGCCCATTGCTTGTTCCAATAGATGTTCAATGATAAGAGGCAGATAACTATCTTGAATAGTGGCAACATTATTTTTCTTCAAGTTAACCTTTGGCACTACAATAATGGGGAACACTCATTTTGTATGCTAAATTTTGTAGATGAATGTTGCGTCGATCAATCTATCTATTTCATCCTTTATCTTTGTTGCATAAAAATCATTGTACATGTAAGGCTTCTACCTCTTAGGCTTGGCTTTTAGACTCATGGGGATCCTTTGGGAACATATGTCTAGATCCACTGAGTTTAAGTGTTGATAGCTCAAAGCAAGCACATCTCGATACTCTCTTAGTAGATCTATCGATTCTCTCTCCTTCTTCACTCAGGTCATGTCATATATACGTGCATATTTATTCTCCATCTTCAATTTTCACTACCACTTTCTTGGTTTTCTTATTATCATATGCTTCTCCCATAAGGGCTTCCCATCTAGGCATCCTCACCATGATCTTCTTGTCTTCTATTTTGTATATCTTAAAATTTTTTAGTACCTCAAACAAGGATCCCTCTTCTTCCTATATGCAAGAATTCTTTTTCCATTTCTTATTCTTATCTTTTGTATTCACCTCCATAGCTAACATCACCTTATCCTCACACTCTTTCAGTTCTTGAGTTTTAGCCTCTACCAAGTACAGATATTCTTCCTCTGAAGCACAAAAAGGATCCATGATGATGGATTCTAATTATGTGTTGCTTGCTTCTTCTTGTGCCTCTCTTACTAGGTTCACATTTTTCAATGATCGGATTGTATATGAATACTGAAATAGGATATCAACATTAATAGTTGAGGGTTCATGTTCTTCTTGGCCTTCGGATGAAGAGTTGGAATTAACTAACCCCAATTCTCTATATCGGTGGAACTCGGTTAGTCTCTTTCCTGCCACAGTTGCAGTATGAGTTTGATGATAATGGTGCCCTTGAACTGGCAGATTGATTTGTCCTTCCATAAAATTGTGAGTCTCCTCCATGGTTTCTTGTAATTCTGCTTCAGTAATAGGAGTGGATTGCTCTATTTTGGTTCTAAGGAGTACATGTGTCCTCTTTAATGGTGGAGTTGCTTTTTCAGCTTTTAGTACTTCCCTCATCCTTTTTGCTCCTCACATCATTGGTTGTGAGCTTGTCCCTGTTTCTTTGGTTTTATCTTCACTCCTTTTTTTGTTTTTGGTACAGTGGCTGGCTTCACATACTTATCCATTTCGGAAGATGATGACATCTCCTTGAGGTATTCCTGAATACCTAAAGTGTGGTATATCAATATGGTTAGAGCCACATTTCCGTTCAAAAATTTCTTATGACCCCATTGCTTGTTGGCTTCAAATAGTCATTTATAAATATAGGGAGTCAAGTTTATTTGGTTGCCAATTTTCTTGGTGGCATGAGATAGTAATTGAACTATTATCTTTTATGGTGTTGTATATTTGGCACAAATGTTTTGGTTTTAGTGCCATGAATTTCATCCTTGAGATCCATGGTCCCATCCTTGATCCATCCAAATGCTTCTTTAATGAGCTCATGCGTGAATTGTATCGTTATCCATTCACTTTCTGCATCACAAACTTTGGCTTCTGGTATAGTTGGTTTGTCTAAGGTTGGATGGATGGTGTTCATGACTTGAGTGCATCTCTGGAATCTGGATTATAGATTGGTAACTCAAAATACTTATGGATTCCAGCTTTTGTCATTACATCGACAGTAGATGGAAGCTCGTGTAAGGCCTTGAAATCTTGGGACATCACAAGAAACTGATGGTCTATATCCATGATCTTAACAGTCACCAAGAACAAATGTTTTTCCTCCTAGTTGGTCTTCTTGAAACCAATGTCCTTTGGCTTTTGTTACACTCTGCATTGGAAATTCAAGCATTTCCTCTTGAATCGTTGCTCGTACTGTAGTGTTACCATTAGTGTCCATGTGAAAGGACAAATGGCCATCGGACACTTCTTTGGAAGCCATTTGCACTCGTAATGTAGTGTTACCATTAGTGTCCATGTGAAAGGACAAATGGCCACCGGACACTTCTTTGTATATGTTCTTTAATAAAACATATAGTGGCCTAGTCAATCACAGACTATAAGTTCGACCGCATTTGTAAGACCTAAGAAGTCTGTCTTTGTGCTCCCTGTGTACTGTGTTTTCTGCGTATTCTACGTCTCTCAACAGAGTACCGTGTGCGGCTTTAGGAGGTCAGTTTTCTATACTCCGAGGATATCATCGCAGAGCCACCATGGTGCATCACCTTTGAAACCCTTCACTGGTATCAGAGTAGTTTGATGCAAAAGCTTTGTTCCTTTTGTGCGAGTGAACCGAGCCCCCCCCTGGCTTTTTCCAAGGCTTATGACTAAGGTGGCAACCAAGGCATAGACCTTGGCATACCTTTTCATCGGGGTCACCGAAGTTACCATTGGGTGTCTTTTGGAGCCGTTTTGGAGTACTTCCACACATAGTTCTCTTCACACAGGTCCAAGAACATCAAGAAGAGTGTTCTTTGTACTTCTCCAACATTAAATATCAACCTTTGGGGCTGTATTTTCAGCCACACTCATAAAACTACAGGTTTCTTGAAAGATTTCAGTTTTGGTGGGAGCAGCTGTTGCAAATTTATGTAGGTTTTTTGAGCTTAAAACGTTAGAGTTGACAAACACTTGCAGGTGTTGTTGGCTAGTTTTTGGGTTTTGCATTCAGCCTTTTAGTATCATTTTACTACATATATTGAGCACATACACACCATGTACGCTTCTATGGATATCGCTTATGTACGTCCATGTGGTCATTGATATCGTGGTTACGTTCTTTGCATAAAGCCTTTTACGTTTGATAAAGAGGGTCATGATGAGGTTTTCTTAACTGGGAGACATGCCGATGTTGGGGTCTCTTTGCTGACGCAGGTGGAAGACTTACCCAATCTCATCATAGGAGATGTATAATAGTTTTTCATAGGTGCTTGATAAGCCTAGTTGGCTTCTATTGGGTAACTGATTATACATCGTGGAGTCACTGATTCACTATGCAGGCAAACATGTCAGTACTTGCACTTTTATGATATTTTGACACTGGTCATATGCTCATTTTGCAAAGGATACTTTGGCAAAATTTTTCCAGATTTTTGGTTTTGTCAACTACACAGTGATTGATTTACTCCTTGATACACTTATTCATTGGTGTTCAGACTCTTCTAGCTCCATTATCATTCCATTCAGTTCTCTACCATCATGGCATCAGAGGTCTTAGGCACATCCGGTGGATTAGGGTCTAGTGCTAGTGTTCCGAGGAGGAGCTATAACTTGTAGGGAAAAGACCATTTTGAGATCCGAAAATTTGATGGCACAAACTTTGCTCTATGGAAGAATCAAATTAAAGATGTTGTGATTCAAAGGAGGCAATGAAAGCCAGTAAATGGAATTTCAAAGAATCCTGCTGACATGGATGAAGATGATTGGGATGATTTAGATAAAATGGCTAGGTCTACCATTTGCTTGCACCTGCCTGATAATGTTTACTTTACAGTATTAGATTGTGAAAGTGTAGAGGAGCTTTGAAAGAAGTTATGCAATACATATGAAAAAGAGACGACATCAAATAAAGTCTATCTGATGAGAAAATTATATGACCTTCGTATGAAGGACACAGATAGTGTTGCTGCTCATCTAAATGAGTTTGATGTTATATTCTCTCAGTTATAGGCTCAGAAAATGCATATGGATAATGAAATGAAAGCAGTATTGTTGTTATGCACCTTGCCTTCATCATGGGATACATTTTGCACAGCTATTAGCAATGGTGCACCTAGTGGTAAACTCATCTATAATGACATATGTGGAGCACTCTTGAGTGAGGAGATTCGTAGAAAATCTATGGTTGGCACTCAGAGTGGAGATGCATATAATGTTCGTGATTCTTACCAAGGAAAGAATCAACAACGTGGCAGGAGTAAGAACAAGGAAAAGAATGGTCAATGGAATAAGAGTAGAAGTAAATCAAGGAAGAGGGATATCGAATGCCATTATTGTCGTAAGAAAGGACACATGAAGAAAGACTGTTATGCACTAAAGAATGCTAAAGGTAAAGTATAGAATGTTGATGGGCATGTTAAACAGTTACCTGCACCATCTACTTTGACTATGAAGATTGAAGAAATTAATGCTATTTTTGATGATGCTGATGTGTTGACACTTGATACTACTGTGCCAACTGAGGCTCTTATGGCTGATTCTCTTTCCCACACTTGGCTGCTAGATTCTGGTGCTTCTTTCCATGTGACACCACATAGAGAATGGTTCTCTAATTATGCAGCAAAGTCTCTTGGTACCATGAGACTTGATGATTCTTACTAGTGTGATGTTGTGGGGATTGGAGATGTGGTTGTGCAGTTCATTGATGGTTCAAAATTTACTATGCATAATGTATGCAATGTACCTCAACTATCATGCAGTTTGATGTCAGTTGGTCAACTTGATGACCTTGGTTACAAGGTGGTCTTCTATGCTCAGTCCTTTTGCATATCAAAGGGCAATATGTTTATTGCAAAAGGAAGCAAAGTTGGCTCACTTTATCCTTTATTTGTATCATAGAAAGAACACTTGTTAGCTGTTACTGAACATCCTATGGCTTGTATTTGGCATGTTTGTTTGGGCCATATATCTCATAGTGGAATCGAAAATCTTTCTCGTTCTGGCTACTTACCTATGTTATCTTTCTCTGATTTTTCATTTTGTGAGCATTGTCAATATGGAAAGCAAACCAGAAATGTGCATAGAACGCACATTGACTCTTCAATTCAGCCTTTAGATCTCGTCCATACATATGTGTGTGGTCTTATGCCCACTAGGTCCTCAGGTGGTTCTCTTTACTTTGTCACTTTCATAGATGATGCTACTAGAAAAGTCTGGGTATATCCTATCAAATTGAAGGATGAGGTATTCCCTACTTTCAAAAAATGGCTTGCTTTAGTTGAGACTGAAAAAGGAACTAAGCTTAAGGCTTTATGTTCAGATAATGGGGGTGAGTATACCTCACATGAATTTAGCCTTTTCTATCAGTCTAGAGGGATTCGTAGAGAGTTTACAGCTCCTTATACCCCAGTACAGAATGTTATAGCTGAAAGGATGAATAGAACTATTCAAGATAGAGTAGTTTCTATGCTGCATCATGCAAACCTCTCACAAGGCTTTTGGGCAGAAGTGGTGTTGACGGGAGTTCATGTGATTAACCTTTCACAAAGTACTGCCAAAGGTTTGAAAGTGGCAGAAGAGTTATGGATAGGGAAGCCACCATATTATGATCATCTTCGAGTTTTTGGGTGTGAAGCTTATGTTCATATACCCAAGAATCTTAGACAAAAGTTGGACCATAAGTCAAAGAAATACATTTTTCTTGGATATGGTCGAGAAGGAAAATTTGGATATCGCTTATGGGATCCTGAAACACGGTCAGTGATCAGAAGTAGTGATTTCATTTTCAATGAGTCTAAGATGCATAAACAACCCATTATGGAGGTTGAAGTGAGAAGAGTGGGTGTTTGAGGATACTAGTCCTCCAGTTAGCATGCATAAAAATGTTGCACATAGGGATGTTCAAGAAAATGTCCATTCACATCACTCTGCACATATTCCTGTTCAGCAACCATTGAGATGTTCTGCACGTGTCTCACATCCACCTGATAGATATGTTCCAAGTTTCGATTTTGTTATGCTAACAGATGTCGGTGAGCCTTCTTGCTACAAAGAGGCTACGCAGACAGAGGATCATGTCAAGTGGGAGTGTGCCATGAAGAGTGAGTTGGATTCTATTCACAAGAATGGTACTTGGGATTTAGTACCTTTGCCAAAGGGTAGGAAAGTTGTACCATGTAAATGGGTATATAAGCTGAAATTCACATCAGATAGTGCTTCTCCAAAGTATAAAGCACGACTTGTTGCAAAGGGTTTTAAGCAACAACATGGTGTTGATTTTGAGAAAATCTTCTCTCCAGTGGTCAAGATGACTACCCTTCACATGTTGCTTGGATTCGTTGCAATGGAGGACTTAGATCTAGTCGAAATGGATGCGAAAACTACTTTCTTGCATGAAGATCTTACATATGAGATTTATATGGAACAACCAGAGGGTTATGAAGTTCCTAGCAAAGAAAGTCTAGCTTGTAAGCTCAAGAAGAGCTTGTATGGACTTAAACAGTCCCCTAGACAATGGTACCAAAAGTTTGATGCTTTTATGAAGTCTCAAGGCTATTTTCAAAGCAATGAGAATCATTGTCTCTACACAAAGAGATGCGCAGATGGCAGTTTGATATGCTTGATACTTTATGTGGATGATATGATGATTGTTGGGAAGTCCTCTTATGATTTGTCAATTCTTAAAAAGAATTTGAGTCAAACATTTGATATGAAGGATTTGGGGGATGCCAAACATATTCTTGGCATGCACATTACTCGTGATAGGAGTAAAAGATGCATATACTTGTCTCAAAGTGAGTACATATGAATGATTGCCCCAAATCAGATGAGGAAAAGAAATTCATGACCAAAATTCCCTATCAATCTGCTGTTGGTAGTCAGGTCAAGATGATTTTGAGATATCTGAGTGGCACTAAGGAAAAGTGTCTATGCTTAGGTAGAGGGAAAGCATCCATTATTGGTTACACAGATTCTCACTATGCTAGTTATATAGACAATCGTAAGTCTACATCAGGGTACATTTTTCATTTTGCTGGAGGTGCTATCTCTTGGAGATCTCGTCTTCAAGAATGTACAGCTGTTTCCACCACATAAGCGGAGTATGTTGCAACAAGTGGGTGGAGATTTTAGAAATCATGGATATAGCCATCGATGAAGAACAATGGACAGCCCACTGTGACAAGGATGGCTATGACATTTCAGTCTTCACAATAGATCCAATCATGTGTGATATGATTATTGAAGAATGTGAACCTATCACTTATGCATTCAAGGACGCAAGTGACTCCGATCTAGAGTCAAATATAATGGACCCTCCTTTTGCATCAAATGAGGAATATTTCTATGAAGCAGAAGCTCACCCTCTGAAACACGAAGAAATTATGAATGAGGTGAGATTAACC
Source organism: Ceratopteris richardii (assembly GCA_020310875.1). Taxonomy (NCBI): domain Eukaryota; kingdom Viridiplantae; phylum Streptophyta; class Polypodiopsida; order Polypodiales; family Pteridaceae; genus Ceratopteris; species Ceratopteris richardii. The sequence goes on along the minus strand of CM035410.1, from coordinate 120,281,684 downwards.
ACACAAGTTACCACTAAGAACAAAGTCAAGAAGAGGAAGAAAAAAGAAGTCACACCAGAAGAGGAAGAATCTCGGAAAATTTTAAGAAGTATGAGATAGAAGATAGGAGAGTCATGATAAGAATGCCTAAACGTGATGCACAAGCAGGAGAGGCCTATGATAACAAGGAAACCACCAAGAAAATCGTTGTAACCATAGAAGAGGGAGAAGAAAGATGCACCTACATAGGACACGACCTGACTGAGGATGAAGAGAAAGAGTTGGTAGCCTTGCTAACAGAATATAGAGATGTTTTTGCATGGAGCTACAAAGGCTTACAAGGTGTAGACCCTAACATATGCTAGAGAGGGGGAGTGTTGGCATACAAGCTATAAGAAGAGCATACCAGCACAAAGGAGCAGTCATACACAATCCGGTAACAAGGCCTAATCATTTTTTTCCATAAACTATTTCCAATTCAAGTGATTTTCTCCATTTTGTTCAAGCCGAGGTGTCCTCGAGCTTGAGTATTAGAATTAGCTACATACCAATTTTCATAATTTTTAGACTTTGTTTTAGCCCTCAAATAGGCTCTACAACCTAATTATTAACTAGGCCGAACACTAGGTCTGGACAAGACCAAAGCTAGTCAAAAAACTATAAAAAGAGCGAGAGAGCTCATTTTTGGGGTTCGATTGTTAGTAATTTGAGCTTGTGTAGGAGAATTTTTGACTAATGCAAAGAACTCCATTGCTCCTCTCTTTGTTCTTGCCTTGAGTGCACGTGTGTGTGTATGTGTGTGCATGTTAGTGTCCTTCTCACCTACACACTTGTGCCATCACTTGCTCATAGTCTTCATACTCGTCCTCACGTCTCCACGGTTTGACAATTATGAGGTGGATCTCCTCACATTGGTACTTGCAATTGTGCTAGAGTGACACACAACCTCCTGGATATGCAGATGCACATCATCCTAACTATGTACAAAAATTAAAGAATTCCTTGTATGGATTGAAGCAAGCTCCAAGAGCTTGGAATTTTAGATTGGTGACTTATTTGCAGAACCAAGGATTCAAAGCTAGCAAGGCAGATACCTCTTTGTTCATAAAGAGGAATGGATCTAAAGTGATCTATCTATGTGTGTATGTTGATGATATTATTATCATAGGGAATGATCTTGAAGGAATCAAACAAGTAAAGAATCAAATGAAGGAGGAGTTCAAAATAAGTGATCTTGGACCACTCACTTATTTTCTTGGATTGGAGTTGATCTACACAGGTTCAGGTATATACATCACACAAAGGCAGTATGTGCATGACATGCTCATCAAGTTCAAGATGGAAAACACCAAGTGTGGAGGTACACCTATGGAGAAAAATCATAAGCTTAGTGCTTGTGAAGGAGAGCCAATTGAAGATATCACAAGCTATCAAAGCTTGTTTGGAAGTTTGAACTATGCAACACTCACAAGGGTGGATATATGCTATAGTGTTAGCATATTGATTCAGTTTATGCATAAGCCGAGAAGACCACATATGGAAGTGGCCAAGAGAGTCCTGAAGTACCTAAAGGGGACCATGAATGAAGGTTTGTTTTATCCATTTACTTCAGATATTGAGCTAAAGGCCTACTCACATGCAGATTGGGCTAGATCTAGAGATGATAGAAGAAGCACATCCCCGTATGTATCATTTGCAGGTTCATAAATAATTTCTTGGTCATCCAAGAAGCAACCACATTGGCATTATCTTCTACTGAAGCCAAATATAGAGGTTTGCCGAATGCAACTCAAGAAATCATGTGGTTAAAATCTTTGTATACAGATCTTGGACTTCATTCTTCAACACCTCACATTTTTTGTGACAACACAAGCTCACTACATCTTGCAGCTAATCTGGTATACAATGCTAGAGCCAAGCATATTGAAATCCACTACCATTATGTAAAGGAGAAGGTAATGAGAAAGGATATTCAACTATCCTATCTCTCTACAGATATGCAATGTGCAGACATGTTGACTAAAGCTCTTGATGGTACAAAATTGAGCAGATTCAAGATGATGGGCTTGCAGGAAATCAAGGATAACTGAAGACTTATTTGGAGGCAAAGCATGTTAGGCTTGAGGAGAGCTATTGGTGCATTTTACCCTGACCTACATGCTTGATATCATTTGATTTATGTTCATTTTTAGTCATATGTGTAGACATATAAACACCTCTTGTAAAAAATTATATTTTATCTCTTGTAATTGTGAAAGAAAGAATGGCTTAAGTCATCCATGATGTAAAAAGGAAATTTGTGGCTCCAAATACCTAAAACCACGAATCCATCAGCTGAGAGAATATCTCCTAATTCATAGCATCAATTTTAGGTGAAGTTATTTGAATTCAAATTCAAAACTACCTCAAAAAGTAGCTATAAAAAGAGCAAGAAGTAAGTCACCATTAGAGAGCTTGATTCATGCCCACTTCATGTTCATTTGTAGATATTGAAAAGCTTACTCCATATCTCTATCATTCTACTCCCATTGTGCAAGTATTCATTGTCAATGTGGTTGTAATTGTATGTGAATCTATACATTCATCATTTACTTCTGCTTTGTTTTATTTTCTGCTATACTCATTCAGAACAGTAACTTCAAAAGCACATATCTTGGGCTATACATAACCCTTTTTAGAGTTTTAATAGGGACTTTGATTTCTTTCTAAGTCTAATTTATGCTCACAAAATTTCATGGTCATTGGATTTATTATTTGTGAGAAATCTGTGTTTTTCTGCTCACTAGTTGAATCTCTACAGAGCCCCAAAAATGGTGGGAGTGTTCTAGATTTAATTTGTTCTCAATGCTCAGTTGATCAATTTAAGTGTTTTAACTTGGAGTAGCAAGCTATCTAAGTCTATTTTCTATGTCCAAAAGTAATTTTTCTAAATCCTACCAGGTTGAGAGCACTCTTCATTTTTTCTAGCAGGTGTATGTACAAAAATAGCAAGTTTTTGGAGCTAGTCATTTTGCAACTAGTCCATCTTGACTCAAAATTTTGAGATACTTATTCCAAAACACTTGGGTGTTTTTTTTGTGGATTTAGGAAGCTCAAAGGGTCTACTAACCAAATCTAAAGTCTTAGTTGGCTAGTGTGAAGGTGGTTGTAGCAGCACCAACTCATCTTTGGATTGCATCCACCATCTCTCTTTACATTTATGTGTACTCCTAGAAGGGCCACGAGCTGGTGCCTTTCCTAGTTCCTTGAGTGCTTGATTTTCTAACTCAATGTTGATGTGATTTTGTTTTACCCAGACTTGAAGAAGTCCACTTCTTAATTTCAGGTTGACTACATGATCATAGATCCAATCTTGACCCAAGATGAGAGGTTGAGTGAGATCCTCATCTTGACAAACTAGCACCTTCACTGTCATAAGAACATCTTGAATGTAGAGGGGAAGCTTCACCTTGCCTACGCAAGGGGTTTCCATGCCTCCCAATCCTATGAGATATGCTTCTAGAGGATTGATGCTTAATTGCAATTCTTGACACTAAGAAATTCTAACTACACTAGTGGTTGCACTTGAGTCAATCAGGGCTCTTATAGTCCTTGCACTAACTGCCCATCCTACTTCTAAGGTCACAAAGGTTCGTCGATCGATTATTCTAGGGGAACGTATACTTGATGCATCACACATGGCCATAGGATATCTAGGGATTTCATAAGCATCTAACCTAGGCTTGTCTTCTCAATTTCATTCTTTGGATGCGTTCTAAAGCTTCTGCATGTGCTTCTTCTCGAGTTTGTTTTTCTTCTTCCTTATGTTTCCTCATAGTATTGAGTCGCCTAAGAATTTCTTCTGTGAAGGATTCTTGATATAATTTCACTCTACATCCACTGATGTAACTAGGTAGGATATCGCCTTCTATAGTAGCTAATTGAACTGCTCCACACGTTGAGATCCTATTGATGATCATAGGTCCATAGCCTCTCTTCTCCAATTTTCGTGCATGTTGTTTCAATGTGTATACCAAGACTAAGTCTCCCACTTTCAAGCCCTTATCTTTGACATGGACATCAAAGTATGCTTTTTGTCTTTTCTTGGCCACATAAATTCTTGCTTCTGCTCTCAATCTTGTTTCACCTAGTCATTCAAAATCAAAGATTCTAGATGAGAGCTCATGGCCAGTCCATTGACGCTCTTTTCCTACTTTCATAAGACACTTACTCCATAAGCAATATCAATCCTTGTCAATGTAGCATATTTTAGGCTCCCTATTATGCTTTGATATCCTGCAACATTTTCAAGCACATCACCTTCATGAGCACTTAATTTTTTATCTACCTCCAAAGGAGTGCTTGCTATCTTGGCATTCTCCAAGTGAAACTTCTTTAACATATCCTACACATACTTCCTTTGAGTGATGTAAATTCCAGAATTTGTATAGACTATCTCAAGTCCAAGAAAATACTTTAGTGACCCTAGATCACTGATTTTGAACTCCTGCATCATTTGATTCTTGATCTACTTGATACCATTGGCATCATTACCTGTAAGTATGATATCATCAACAAAAACACATAGGTATATCCTCTGAAGTACTTCTTTTGACAAACAGAGAAGTATCTGCTTTGCTCATGACGAATCCTTGATCTTGAAGGTATGTAGTCAACCTATGATTCCATGCGCTAGGTGCCTGCTGATGGGGGATGATTCTAACACCCCAATGCAAAAATGGAAGATGGCTGCCCTCCACTAGGTCCACAAGCAATGATATATGCTCATTATTCTGAACTTTTCTCTGCACCAGTACAGAGACTTAAAATGAAATTTTGCACACTTGTAGTAGACTATAAGGGCTACCCAAAAAGCTTTAAATAATCCCAAATGGATCTTCCATCTGGGAGAAACACCCTCTGCAAAACAGGCTACATGTTTGCAACTCTCTCTGCCTATGTGCAGAGATATACCTTCACAAAGTTGGCAATTTCTCACAACTCACTCAGCCAAATAACTTGAAACTTTGGTAAAGTTTAAGGCACAATATGGAAGACAAAATGAATCTTGAAATGAATGAAAATGACTACAATGAGAGAGAAAACAATGCTCTGAAATTTGGTACAATCAGATTTGGAAAAGCCTAACTACACCTCTAGATAGAGAGGAGCAAAATCATTAGAAAATGAGGTAAGCAAGCAAGGGGGCTACTTGCTGGAGTTTATGACCTAACTAAACTAAGTGGGAAAATTGTGGAATGCATACAACTCAAGAAACAAAGGCGGAATGATGCTTATATAGACTTTTACTTTTCGTAGAATCTAGCTAACCACCCACCAATTAGTTTAGGTGCACTTTTTGGTGGCTGATTTGATGAGATTTGAATTTGATTGAGTTTGGTGGAGCTTCTAACTTTATTCCACGACTTTGGGTCCTTTGTTTTGATTGGTCCACTTGCAAAACTCATGCTTGTAGAGAGTGTGTGGCTCATACTATAGCCAACACTTCTCACTATCATTAGGCATTATTCTTCATGCCAATGATCATGTACAACATTGTCATATAATATAATATATCATTGATCATCTCTCTTGGTCTCTCTATCATTGTCACTCAAAACAGTGTTCTTGTCTTGCTCATTTCTCAATCATCACTCCATTATTTTCAATGTTCTATGGCTCGTTGGAATCATCTCTAAGTCTAATACATCGGGGGTAATGTTTCACTTGCTAAATTGATTGCTCTGTGTATAGTCAATCATTTTTAAGTGATTCCATTTGGAATCATTATCTCTTTAAGTTAATTAGATATCACCAAAAGGATTTTTCCTAATTGCTATTGTGCTGAGAGTGTTGAGCTTAAGAAGCAGCAGGTGTGTGAACCAAAATAGAAAGTTTTTGGTGAGTTGTGACTTGTGAAGTTATCTATTTTGGATTAATCATTACATTCATCATCTCAAAAGTACATAGGCACTTATTTAGTGTCATTGGAAAGCTAAAAGGGCCTACAACCCAACTCTGAAGTAATATAGGGTTCGTATAGAGTAGGGATTAACAGTACCAACTCATTTCTTGAGGTGTCCATCCATCATTCCCAACACCTTCGAGATGGTATTTGGCCAAAATATTGTGCTACCATTAGACTTCTTGATTACTCAAAATCAAGGTTTATACTTTCCGTATACTTCAGATTTGGACATCAAAATATACTCAGATGCAGATTGGGAAGGTTGTAAGGATGACAGGAGGAGTACCTAAGGTTATCTCTCTTTTGCAAGTGATAAGCCCATTTCATGGTCTTCCAAAATGCAACCTACTATTTCTCTATCTTCAACAGAGGCTGAATACAGAGGTTTAGCAAATGCTACTCAAGAAGCCATATGGATCAGATTGCTATATGCGGATCTAGGACTACACTCTAACTCTCCAATGATTTTTAGTGACAATACAAGTTCTTTACATCTTGCAACAAATCCTATCTATCATGCTAGGACCAAGCATATAGAGATCCACTATCACTATGTGAGAGAGAAGCTATCGAGCAAGGAAATCCAGTTGGCATATGTATCCGCTAATATGCAATGTGCAGACTTATTGACCAAAGCACTTGATGGTACTAAACTTTGCAAGTTTAAAGCTATGATTGGATTGCACGACATTCAAGAGGACAAGGCATTAGAAGAAGCTATGTGTACTTCTTGCAAATCTACATGAACCATTGCTTATGGATTATTACCATTTGACTTTTGTAAAAGTCTTAATGACTTGGAAGAATCTTGTAAAACCTACAAACTCGTGGAGTTTGGAGAGATGAAGCTACGAATTATCTTAGGTTGAATATCTTCTAACTTAGAGGAGAACGTTTAGGAAAAAAGTTAAGTTTGAATTTGAATTCAAACTTGGAGGCAAGTCATTGATAAAAATGATTGTAAAATCTCGCAAAAAAATCACTCCATTCTAGTTCCTTAGTTGATCACTCTCTCTCAAGTATCAATGCCTAGGTCTGTCATTCCAATGCATGCCTTGAAATGTTGTAGCTTTACTCCATCCAATGCTTTGGTAAACATATTTGCATATTGGTCCTTTATATTGACATGCTCCACCTTGACATCGTTTGACATGATCTTCTCTCGAATAAAGTGGTAATGCACTTCTATATGCTTCGACCTTGCATGGAACACCGGATTTTGAGCCAAGCATATGCTACTTATGTTGTCACAAAAAATAGGTACTTGCTTAACCTGGAAATCAAGATCAACAAACAACTTCTTGAGCCATATAAGCTCACATGAGACTTGTGCTAAGCCTCTATACTCAGCTTCGGTCGATGAAAGAGCCACAGTTGGTTGTTTCTTTGACATCCATGAGATGGTCTTCTTCCCTAGTATGATAACATATCCACTAGTGCTCCTCCTGTCATCTTTGGAACCTGCCCAATCAGCATCACAATAAGCTTGCACATTTAATCCATCATCAAATGGATAATATAGACCTTCATTCAATGATGGTTTGAGGTACCTAAGTACCCTTTTGGCTACAACAAGATGAGGTACTCTTGGTGCTTGCAAAAATTGAGATAACACTCCAACTACATGTGCAATATCAGGTCTTGTCATAGTAGCATACAAGAGGGAACCAATTATTGACCTATACATGGTCACATCCTTCACTTCTTCACCTTCATGAGCACTTAGTTAACATTTACTTCTAATGGATTTGAAATGGGCTTGCAATCACACAAGCCAAACTTCTTCAAAAGATCAAGAGTGTATTTTCTTTGCATCAAGTATATACCTTCCTCTTTATACAGTACTTAAATCCCAAGGAAGTACCTTAAAATCCCTAAAGATTTTAAATTCACATCCAAGCTTCCTCTTTATGTCCTTGATGTTGGCTTTATCATCCCCTGTAATGATCAAATCATCAACATATATATAAATGAAAACAATTTCGCTACCTTCCTTCTTCACAAAGAGTGATGGGTCTGCATGACTCTGATTGTATCCACATTTTACTAAGTAGTCCACAAGTCTTTGGTTCCAATCTCTTGGGGATTGCTTGAGTCCATAAAGAGCCTTCTTTAGCCTGCATACATGATGCGGAAACCTCTCATCTTCAAAGCCTTGGGGCTGGTCCATGAAGACTATCTCTTCAAGCTCTCCATTTAGGAAAACATTCTTCACATCCAACTGGTACATCTTCCAACCTTTTGAGGCTGAAATTGCAATCAAACTTCTGATGGTGGGCATCTTAGCTATTGGGCTGAATGTTTCCTCAAAGTCTATGCCATAGGTTTGAGCAAAAACTTTGGCAACTAGCCTTGCTTTATACCTAGAGATGCTCCCATCTGCATGCCTCTTTACCTTGTACACCCATTTGTTGCCAATGACTTTCATGTCCTTTGTTCTTGGAACCAATGACCAAGTATCATTTTCTTCAAGTGCTTTGACTTCCTCCTCCATGGCTTCAATCCATTCCCTATGCTTATTTTCTTCTTCAAAAAAGTTAGGTTCTTCACAAGCTATAAATTGACTCATGTAGGCATAGTGTCTTGCAATGAATGAATCATAACTTAACCTTTGAACATGGTATTTTACCCTATTGGATGACCTTACCTCACCATTAGGTGGTAGGAATCTCCTCCTCCTTGGTTTAGATGCTTTAAATCCTAGAGTTTCTAATTTTTCCATATCTTCATCACTTGTAGATTCCATGTCTACCCATCGATGGTCTTCGTCATATCATTTCCTTTGCTACTTCCTTCACTTGAATGAGCTTCATTCCTTGTCCTTCCATGCCAATCTGATGTAGTACTCTCCTCTGATGGTGTGCTTGAAGTGGTTGGACCACTTATCTCCATGCTTTGTTGTTGCTCTTTGAACTTCTTCTCGGCTTCATATGCATCGTCAACCTATAACACATCTTTGTTACCATACCAAGGCAGCAACTCATCAGATATTACATCCCAAGATACCTTAAGCTCTTTGGTGCAAGGGTTAAAGCATCTAAAACCCTTTTGCTCTCAAGAATATCCAAGAAATATACACCTTTGTGCCTTCAGGTCTAACTTGTGTCTCAATTCTTGAGGTATGTGAACATAACACACACAACCAAATACTTTGAGATGTGAAAGATTGGGTTTCTTACCACACAAAGCTTCATAAGGTGTAACTCCATGTACTCCTAAGGTTGGACAGCTATTCATAATGTATATGGCTGTAGTTGTTGCATCAACCCAATAAGAGTTAGGAACATTCATTTCATTTAACAAAGATCTAGCCACTTCTGTTATGTATCTATTCTTCCTTTTTGCCACCCCATTTTTTTGAGGTGTATACCTGCAAGTGAATTGCCTTTTGATGCCATGGTCATGTAGAAAATTTGAAAATTCATTTGAAAAATACTCTCCCCCTCCATCTGATCTGAGAGTCTTTATATACTTCTCTGTTTCCTTCTCCACTAGGTTTTTGAACCTCTTGAAGTGGTAAAACACCTCTGACTTTGACTTCATGCGATACATCCAAACAAACCTTGAATGATCATCTATAAATGTGACAAAATATTTATTACCTCCAATGGATGGCTCCCTTGTAGGTCCCCATACATCTGTGTGTATGAGATTCAACACTTCATTGCTGACATGTGCTCCCTTCTTGAATGGCAATTTGCTTTGTTTTCCTAATTGACAAGCATGGCACAAATGTTGCATATTCCAAGATGTAAGATCAGATAGACCACTCACCAAGCCCTTCCTTTGCATGTTCTTCATCCTTTGTAAGTTTATGTGCCCAATTCTTTTATGCCATAAGTCGATTTCTGCAATCTGTTTATTTCCAATTGAGAAGTAGAGAGTGTGAGGGGTTGATGGCTTTACCTCCATGGTGAAGAGTCTTCCTTGCTTCTTTCCTTTTGCTATGAGCTTGTAGTCCTGCATGGGGTCTTCAGCAAAACATCCTTGCTCATTGAACCTCACCTCATAACCTCTTTCAACCATTTGACCTACCGAAACCAAGTTCTTTGTGATGGTTGGCACATGCAACACATCCTTCAACACCTTGGACCTTTGAGATTCATTCAATGCAACATCTCCCACATGTGTAATCTTTTGCTCAGTGTCATCCCCTGTCTCTACATGTCGTTGAGTGAAGGGTGAATGTAAATTAAAGAAAACATCTTTATTGCAACTCATATGGTTGCTACAACCACTATCAATGTAACATGTAAAATATGAATTGACTCTTTCACTTGAACCATACATCATAAGCAAGTTCTCATTTTCTAAATTTGTTGAAGTACTAGCATAATTACCTTGGTTCCTTTCGTATCCTTGATTGCCTCCTCCTTTGGACCAACAATCTCTTGCATAATGGCCCGATTTTCCACAATTGTAGCATTCTCCATTGGATGCTTCTCTTCCATGTGATCTTCCTCCTCTTCTTCTAATCAATCCTCTTCCTCTTGATCCATAGCTTTGGTTGGAGCCTTCTTGGTTGCTTGAGCTTGAGCTTGACCTTCCTCTCTCTCTGCCTTGGGAGTTTTGTGCACCTCTTTTGCCTTTGCCTCTACCTACATAGAAAACTTGGGCTTGGTTGCCCTTTGATTGTGAACCTCCTTGGTTCATCTCCTCGGTCACCATCAATGTGACTAAGTGATCAAATTCTGGTAGGGAATCCCTCACATAAACTAATGTGGTGAATGCTTTCCACCTTTCATCCTCTCTCAAGCCATTGAGAGTGTGTGCAACAAGATCATTGTCTTCAATTGGGCTCCCAATTGCGCCTAAAGCATCTACAAGTTCCTTAACCTTCAAAATGTACTCATTTATGTTAGTACTTGGTGATTTCCTAAGATTATTCAGCTGTCCATAAGCAATGATATATGCTCAGTGTTTTGAACATTTATGTGTGGAAGAAAAAAGTCAGAGATAGAGTTAAGTAAGTATGACCTTGCTAATGCATCTTTGGCACACATGAGTTGAGTCTTTCATACTCCTCTCTTGTAGGTTCTCCTTTTCTTCTGAAAATGGGCATCTCCTCATCTCCTGATATGTATCCATAGAGACTCCTTCCTTGCAAGTATGTCTTCATCCTCAAGGACCATGCTTGGTAGTTGTTCCTATCCAATTTATCAATGAAAGAAGGAAAGCCATCTCCCATTTTACCCTAGTCTTCTCTGATACCACTGTTAGGAATGATGGATGAACACTTAAAGAAATGAGTTGGTACTGCTAATCCCTGCTCTGTACCAACCCTATATTACTTCAGATTTGGGTTATAGGACCTTTTAGCTTTCCAATGACACTAAATAAGTGCCTATGTAACTTGGAGATGTTTAACGTAATGATTAATCCAAGATAGATAACTTCACAAGTCATAAGTCACCAAAACTTTCTATTTTGGTTCACACACCTACTGCTTCTTAAGCTTAGTGCTCCCAGCACAGTAGCAATTAGGAAAATTCCTTCTCGAGATATCTAATTAGCTTAAAGAGCTAATGATTCCAAGTGGAATCACTTCAAATGATTGACCATACAGAGAGCTATGAATTTAGCAAGTGAAACATTACCCTTGACTTTTTAGGACCTCTACAGAGAATGACTAGTGACCACTTCGAGACGTTTTTCTCCCAATCGACTACATGAAACGTCTTCAAAAATTTTCAGCTTGTAGTAGACTTAGAGATGACTCCAACGAGCCAAGAACATTGAAAAGGATAGAGTAATGACTGAGATATGAGCAAGATAAGAACAGTGTTCTCAGTGACAATGACAGAGAGACCAAGAGAGATGATCAATGATATATTGTATTATATGACAATGTTGTACATGATCATTGGCATGAAGGGTAATGCCTAATGACATTGATAAGTGTAGGGTATAGTATGAGCGACACACTCTCTACAATATGATCAACTAAGGCACTAGAATGGAGTGATTTTTTCGCAAGATTTTACAATCATTTTTATAGATGACTTGCCTCCAAATTTGAATTCAAATTCAAACTTAAATTTTCCTAAAAGTTCTCCTCTAAGTTAGGAGATATTCCACCTAAGATAATTCGTTGCTTCATCTCTCCAAAATCCACAAGTTTGTAGGTTTTACAAGATTCTTCAAAGTCATTAAGACTTTTACAAAAGTTAAATGGTAACAATCCATAAGCAATGGTTCATGTAGATTTGCAAGAAGTACACATAGCTTCTTCTAATGCCTAGCCAAGTGTGAATGCTTGGCATTTTCACCAACAAAAGGTTTGTGTCTTGGAGTGCCATCATCTTATAGGCGATTCGATATGCCCAAACAGCATGATGTAGCTATTTGTCCCAATCAAAGCATTTATTATTCATCAATTTTGTCAACACAATACATAGAATTGTATTCGTGCTTTCGGCTTGGGCATTGTCTTGTGGGTGATATGGAGTTGACTTCTTGTGAACCACCATGAATTCTTGTAATAAGTGTTCAATGACCTCATTCAAGAAGTGGGTGCCATGATCACTCACCAATTCTATAGGCAAACCATATCTTGTAAATACATTCGCAAAAAGGAACCTTGCTATGGTCTACGCATCATTCTTTCATGTAGCCTTCACGTCTATCCATTTAGTCAGATAATCAATGGCCACAATGATGTATTCACCATGTGAACCCTTAGTTGGGGGATTAATAGGACCGACAAATTCTATTCCCCATTTAGAGAATGCACATCCACCCATCATAGGTTTCAAAGGAATCTCATCTTTACGTATCGGGTACTGAGTTCGCTGACAAATATCACACCGCTTCACATAGGTATGTGCATCCATGTGAAGTGTTGACCACCAAAGACCTGCAAATAGTATTTCTTTGATCACCCTATCTGGTCCAAAGTGTCCTCCTGCTATGCCTTGGTGAGCAACATCCAAGATCTTAAGATATTCGCTCTCATGGACACAGTCTTAGGTATCCGTCCTTTCCATGCCTATATAAGTTGTCTCCAATGAGTGAGTAATCTAGTGCTTCTTGCTCTAAGCTCTTTCTTCTAACCAATGTAATCTCTTGAGGGAATGTTTTCATCCTTAGAAAAGGGACCAAAGGTTCAATCCATTCTGGTGCTTAGGATACTCCATATAGAGTGGCATTTTCCACTGGTGGTCTAATAGCATATACTAGCCATTCCTTGCACAGCTTGTGAACTTTTGCTTCCATAGTTGGCCAATATACCCCTAAACTTTATAGATTTTGGAGGGTTCTTTGCTTAGAGTGATGTTGCTGAAGTGCACCCACATGTGCTAGTTGCAACCATTTAGCATGCCCATCGTCTTCTACACAGCAAGACAGTATGCCTTGATCGGTGTGCTTATACATGCTGCCTACCATTAGGTGATATTTCTAGTACCTCACTACTTCTTTATCTTTAGCTCTCAATATAGGATGTTTAGGTCCAAAAGGTGAGGATAGGCACTATATTTTTAGCCCATTCAGGAACTAGTTCTAGATTGAACAAATAAGCATCACAAAGGTCATCTGATACTCCTTGAAGGGAATCTCTTGAAGCTATTCTGGAAAGGTGATCTGCCCTAAGGTGAGTCCTACCTTTCCTAACCACAACTTCAAAGTCATACTCCATTAGTAAGAGAAACCATCTTACTAATATGCCTGTATTGCAAGGTTTGTTCACTAGATATAGCAATGCTTGATGATCTGTAAAAAACTTAAACTTATTTTCAAGAAAATAATGTCTAAACTTTTTATCATACATTTGAATGAAACATCGATAATAGCCGCAATGCCCAATGAAAGCTTGTACCTCCTTGACATTCTTTGGCCTAGGTAGCTCTGCAATAGCTCTAACTTTCTCCTTGTCTGTGGATATGCCATTCTTTGACACTATGTGTCCTAGAACCTTCCTTTTTCTGATCATGAAAACACACTTTTTTGGGTTCAAGCAGACTTTATATTCTCTACATTTGTCAAAGATTTGTCTGAGTTCAAGTATATATGTTCCTCTAATGTTGAAATGAGCACATAGATCATCAATGTAGACTTCCAAGTTTTTACACAAGAACTCTTTAAGTACATGGCACATCAGCCTTTGGAAAGTGGTTGGCATGTTGGTGAGCCCAAATGGCATTACTCGAAAAGCAAATATTCCCCATTTTGTGGAAAAATCCATCTTATGTTGATCCTTTGGGGCAATGGCCACTTGATTGTAGCCAGAGAAGCCATTAAGAAAGTTGTATACTTCCTTGTCTACCACTCTTTCTAATAGATGCTCAGTGGTAGGAAGCAGATAGTTATCTCTAATAGTGTTTGTGTTAAGCTTCTTCAAGTTAATGCAAACTCGTAACTTGCCATTCTTTTTGGGCACCACTACAATGGGTGACACCCATTCAGTGTTCTCGATTTCATAGAGAAATCCTGCTTCCACCAACAGATCTATCTTTTCCTTGATCTTGACAGTGTAATTGTCATTATATGTGTATGGCTTTTCCTTAGAGGGTTTGGCCTCTGAGGTCATGGGAATCGTATGTGAGCATATGTCATGGTCTACACCTTTTAATTCCTTATAAATCCATGCAAAAACATCTATGTATTCTCTTAGCAAAGCTATCAACTCTTGCTCCTTGTTCTCAGACAGCTCATGTCCTATGTACGTACATTGTTCTTCACCTTCTTCTATGGACACACTGCCTCTCCCATGAGTGCTTCTTGTTTAGGCATTCTTATCATGATTTTCAGATCCTCAATCTCATACTTCTTAAAATTTTCAGGGACCTCAAACAAAGACTCTTCCTCGTTTGGTGAGACTTCTCTCTTCTTTCCTTTCTTACCTTAACTCTTGGTGGTTACTTCTGTGGCTAATCTCACATCATTCATAAGCTCTTTGTGTCTTTGAGGATGATCTTCTACCTCGTATAGGTATTCCTGTTCTAATTCCCAAAAAGGTTCCATTATTATTAATTCTAGGTTTGAGTCACTTGATTGATCAATTTCTTCCATTCTAGGCTCACACTCTTTGATAATCGAATCACCCATGATTGTCTCTATAGTGAAAACTGAAATGTCATGGCCATCTTCGTCAAATGGGGTGTCTGTTGTTCTTCATTGATGGCTACATCCATTGTTGCTAGAATTTTGGCCCAACCATGAGGTTCAAACTCTTCATCTAGAAATACAACAAGTGCAAAGGTTGGGTCTCGAATTGATCTATGAGTTTTCGTTGCACCTACCTCTCTGGCGTTCTCTCTTTTTTCTTCTTCTTTTGCAACTTTACACATCCATAAGTGAGTTTCTTCATGCATCCATGAGGATCCTGATCCTATGGAATGCATTGACTCTGTATCATATGTGGCTCTATGGATGGGATTCCATTGAATAGGGGGCACGTCTCTATGAGAGTAGTCCTTGAGATTGACTTTGGTTGTAACACCTAAGTGTCTCAAATACAAGGAATTGGTTCCCCAATCCTATACTACTTACAATTGTCTCATGAATGATCTTCCCAAAATCATCTCATAGGCCTAGTTTTTGCTAAATTCACATATGGCAAAAGTGTGCTCAAGCTCTACACCACAAGTAGTGAGAGTTATTCATTCTAGCAATACTAGAGGTCTCTTGATGTGACCATCAACCATCTATAATTTCATTCTCATTTGCCTGAGTGATGGTTTGCCCCATCGCTTCCATAAGGAAGTGGTAGCAATTGCAACTTCTGCACGTGAGTCCAATATAGCCTTGGTTGTGTAACCTTGATGAGTGATTGGAAGATAGGTGTTTCCTTCTTCTCCTTCACTCATGTCTTCTATCTTATCTAAGGGTATTTCTGTTATTGTTTGATGTGATCCTACTTGGGAATGGGATTTGGCTACTTTTGGCACTTGATTTTCTATGTGTTTCCACAATTCTGGCTTAACCTTGAGTAGCTCCTCTAAAGTGAGATTGCACTGCACTTTAGTGTTCTTTACAACCTCCGTATTTCTAGGTATGATTGAGTCTTCGCTCCTTATCATGACCATGGGTGCTCTCATACAAGTAGACTTTGCTTCCCATGGTTCTGTAAAATGGGGTAATTCTTGCAAAGAATTAGACTCGAAGTCTAACCACTCACTAGGTTGTTCATCTTCCTGCTCTCCATAGATGTCCTCGTTGGAATTGGTCGTGTAAGTCATCCACAAGTCCAATGGGAAAAGGTTTTTCACTTTCTTTAGCCCATTTCTCTTCTTGAATTTCTCTTAGAAATTCTTGGGAATACCGATTCATGGAAGGAGAAGTGTCTGGTTCAGTGGAATTAGGCACATAAGCTTCCTTGGGAGGGATGCTCATTCTTTCACTTGCCTTGTCCTTACCTTGGGAGTTGACTTCCTTCCCAGATTTTGCAATTAAACTCTCCAATCTTTCTAATATTCCATCAAAATGCAACTGATTCTTTGGTGAACTAGAATAATTGAAGAGGTGACTGGCTTCAAACATGGTTTGAGCCAATTCTACCATCTTAGCACAAAGATTTGTTCTTTCTATCTCTAGGTGAGCTCTAGGGTAACACTTTTCATGCTTTGATATGTTTGGCCCTTCTTGGATTCTGGCCTGATATGCTTTAAGCATCATGTCTAGGTCTTCAGGAATGGGATCTGCTAAGACCGATCCTACTCTAGGCGGTGGTAGGGTTGTATGATGTGATGGGCTGGAAGGTGATGGGGATGGTGGTGGTGGTGGTGATGTGTAAGAGTGTGTTTGAGATGCAATTTCAATTATCTTGGTTTTTGTTTCTCTTAGGCTTTCCTCAAGCTCGCTCATTTTCTTCGACCATTGTCTCTTCATTCGCTCATGGCTATCCTTACATGCTCTTGTCCTTTTCTTTGTTAGACTCTCAGTCTCACTAACCTCGGAACTCTTGGCTTGACCTAAAACCTTGGTTTTGTTGTAATGCCTAAGCTCTCGTGACCACTTGCACTGGGGCAGTGGAAGTTACACTCCAAGTAGAATCTACTACTAACCCAATCGCATTAATGGTAGTGATCTTTGGCACATTTTGTGGGTTCTTTGGGGTGTCTCATAAGAGGTGCTCTTTCCCACAATCTTGACAAAAACCTTGAATTGTCACTGATGGGGTTGGACATGTGCGGATATAGGGCAATCACGAATGAAGTGATCACCTTGTCATCTGTAGCATGGTCCTCTAAGTTTTTGGGGTCTGATTTGCATACATGACATTACAGTATTCTAGCTCACCACTAGATTCACTAGGGTCTTTGTAATAATATGTTTCATTATGCTCAGGTGACTGCATATAGTAAGCCTATGGTCTTTCAACATGAGTCGAGTCAAAATTGTGATCATTCATATCACTTTCTGAAAGCAATGGTGAGAATGGCACTAAGGCTCTTTTCAAATATTCTTCAGAGATGGCGTACTTCACTGGAATCACATTGGCTAGAGTTGGAGATTGCTAAGCTAGCACTGGTTGAGGCCTTTGTTAAGCCTGGTAGGGTGGTTGGTAGGGTTGTTGGGCACATATTAGCCACATGGTCTCCTCCACATGTGTAGCATCTTTTCAATAGATGTGGATTGTTTAAGTGAGGCTAGTAGATCTATCTGAATCCTTATAGATTTTTGAAAGCTCTAATTCCTCCCCTAGATTATCCTCAATTTCTATGCACATGTGTAGAAACTCCTCTACAGTTCTATGCTCCTTCAACTACACATAAGATCTCAATTTGGTGCTTAACAATCCATCTAAGAATAAAGCCACTGGGCATCTCTCTAGGTATTGTCTAAATCTTCTTCCTGCAAGTCTAACCATTTCTTGAGGTGTCTCTTTGAAGCTATGTATCAACAAGGAAGTATTGTGTCTGATGCCACTCTTAGAGAACTCCATGATGAAGGCTTCTATGTTTTTGAATTACCTATCATGTAGTGGTTGAAACCATGTAAGAGCAGTGTTCTTGAGTGTTAGACCAAAAGCGTTGTATTGTGTGAATATGTCATCAACTTGGTCAGCTCTCAATAGTTGCCTAAATTCAGCCACATGATCATAAGGGTCTCCTATACCATCAAAATAACAGCTCTGTAGGCGTTAAGGTCCTCATGTGTTCTCCAGGCCTTGTGTTGGAAGCAGCCAGAGGCACAGATGACATGGAAGCATGTAACGACGGAACAGGGAGCCAGTCGGATCAATTTCTCAAACAAATATGTTTTTTATCACTTCTCAAAACATTCAACAGTGATTTTTATCACTATTGTAACATATGTAACATAGAAAACCCCATTTTGTAATCCATAGCTCCATTTTGTGCAAGCCGAGGAGTCCTCGAGCTTGAGGAGCTTAGGTAGAATGCGCGTACCAATTTTCGTTATTTTTAGACATCGTTTACCCTTCCAAATAGCATCTAGGACCTAAATTTTTAACTATGCCGGTCACTAGATGTGAAACCGGTCAAAACTAGTCTAGAAACTATAAAAAGAGCTAGAGAGCTCATTTTTGAGGTGAGCTTGTTTGAGGTTAGAGTTCTTTTGAGCTTGTAATAGTGTTCTTGAGCAATAGAGCTAATTTCCCACCTTTCATTGTGTCTTGCTTGTCTCTTCGTAGTGTGTGTGTATGTGTGTGTGCGTTTCTATGCTTCTCACCTTCACTCTCACTTCATCTCACATTCACGATCTTCATATCACTCCTACCGCGGATTGACATTAAGGAGGTGAAGCTTCTTAACGTGGTTCTCACCATTGTGCTAGAGCAACACCAAATTTGGCGCCGTTGCCGGGGATCGAGTCTAGGACGAATGTGTGATGGTAAGAGTATAGCAAGAAGTGGCGTTGGAAGGTAAAAATTTCAGTTTTTGTTGTTGTTTTTACTTAGTTTTTAGTGTTTTTCACCTCCCCCACACTCCATCTTCATCACCGCATCATCATCTTCATCTCCAAAAAAATCAAAAAATTCACCATATCCACCCATTCTCCTCATTTCCCCTCATTTGCGCATGCGAGAGAGTGAGAGAGAACTTTTGTGCTTGTGTGTACTTTGGTTTTCTTGAGTTTTCTTGCAGGTACAGAGCTCCAGAGCATCAGGAAAGCTTGGAAAAGGTAAAATTTTTAGTTTCTGTCAGAAATTTTCGACTGTGTCAGACCATCGCGATGGTCTGCAAAGTTCGGATTTTGAGGAAGGCGAGTTCACCACCGTGTAGGCGACCCCTGCGTGTGTAGGAATCCACAGCTGCATTGCAAAAATTCATAGTTTGGTGGACCATCGCGACAGTCTCTGACCATCGCGATTGTGTCACGCCATCGCGATTGGCTCACGCCATCGCGACGGCTTGGCCGGACCATCGCGACGGTCTCTGACCATCGCGATTGTGTCACGCCATCGCGATTGGCTCACGCCATCGCGCCGACGGTGCCATGTGGCAATTCAGACCATCGCGACGGTGCACTTCAGACCATCGCGACACTTCAAAAATTCAGACCATCGTGATTGGCTCACGCCATCGCGCCCAGACCATCGTGATTGGCTCATGCCATCGCGTTCACACCATCGCGACGGTTCACTTTGGACCATCGCGATTGTCCACGTTGACCGTTGACTGACGCCATCGCGACGGTGCACTTTCACGCCATCACGATTGTGCACATCCACGCCATCGCGATTGTCCAAGTTCACGCCATCGCGACGGTGCACTTTCACGCCATCGCGACGGTGCACTTTCACGCCATCGCGATGGTGCACTTTCACGCCATCGCGACGGTGCACTTTCACGCCATCGCGATTGTGCACATCCACGCCATCGCGATTGTGCAAATCCACGCCATCGCGACGGTCCAAGTTCACACCATCGCGACGGTGCACCCTCACGCCATCGCGACGGTCCTAGACCATCGCGATCATCTCAGACCATCGCGATTGTGCAGCCCCATCGCAAATTTTAGGGTTTCATTTTTTGGCCAATTTTGGGGCTATTTTTGGGAAATTTTTGGGTGATTAGACTCATAGGAGACCCCTTAGCTCATATTTGGAGAAAAACCTGTTTGTCAGTTTTTACCCCCCAGGGCCTGAACGGTCATAACTTTTTCATCCGAAGTCCGTTTTTTGAGCTTAATAGCTCATTAGAAAGCTCTCTACGAGTACTACGTGAGCTCAACTATTTTTTCTTAAAGAATACATCTATTTTTAGATAAGCTATTTTGAGGTTGACCTAGTTTGGGACTAGAAAGCCAGGGGGCAAGCATTAAAAAGTTGGGCAAAAGGGAAGGGACTAAAAAGGTGTATATACTTAAGTGCTTGATCATCCAACTGTGAATTGGTCTAATATTGGATTTTTCCAGGTCTAGCAAGGGCAATCGAAGGCAACCAAGGCAAGGCAGTGAAGGGCATAAAGCTTGGGAAGCGCGGCTTCTTGGGCATCAGAGCAACCAGAAAAGCTGACTCGAGGTTGGAAGATTACTCAACCCCCTCAGTCAATTCTTAGCTTAGGATAAACGTTAGCATTGTGGATTAAGACGATAGGAACGCCTCAAGTTCAAGATATTTAATTCTTTCAAGTTCAAGACTAAAGTAAAGGTGTGTGACACGAAAACCTAAAGGAAAGAACCTAAGTCTGACGGAACGAGAACTCAAAATTGTAACGGAAAGTCGAATTCCTGACGCATACATTGAGACAAGAATCTAAAGAAATTTAAAAAGAATCAAGAAAGTAATAACAAAGAATCATTGACGATCTGAGCGTGTACTGAGTGTGCAAGGAAGAAAATTAATGAACCTTAGATCGGGCAAACATATAGGTAAGTCAGACCGGCGAAGCCTGAGATCATCAGAGGCAAGTGTAAGAACTACTGCATGATCGTGGGCTCAGCAATTGAATAGTAATTATCCCTACGAGAGCTCAGACACTAGTGAATCAGAAATGGCATTTAGCACAGACAGACCAGAAGGAGGGTCTAATGTAGCCTATTTAGAAAAACCAGAAGGACCCTATAGAACACAACTAGAGTTTCTCCGAACCAACCGATTAGGTGCTCGCATCCGAATGAGGATGGTTTGCGAAGGCAAGCGGTGCAAATGCACAACCCCGATCAACCCATTGGATTGGAACGTCCAGTGGTGAAATTCGAGAGAGACGCGTACATAGACAAGGAAGGAACGATGTACATCTTAAGTACGCAGCCAAACAATACCAATGAGTTTGGCGTGATTCAACCAGAGACGGAAGCAAAATCTCAAGGAAAAGAACCATTAGAAGAGCCTAGAACACCTAGAGGGAAATCTGTACTAACACGAGTACTAATCCCAGAATGGATCCCTCAGGACAACAGAAGCATAGAGTTGTTTGTAAATAAAGAAACTGATGAAGCCTTTTGGAGATACAAGACCGAAATACTTAGTGAGGTAGGTATCATCACTATATACGACTTCAAGGACCCGGATACACCTGGAAAGGTTGTATACCTGGATGAGACTTCAGAAAGAGTCTTTGTGGTACCCGACCGCGCTAAAAACACATACACATGGAGAGGTGAATTGGTATTCCCTCCATCTAGGACGAACATGAATACAAGTCAACAAGGGGCAGGAACATCATCAGCCCATGGAAATCAAAGAGAAAGGAATAAAGAGAGACCCGAAGTAAGCTTTACTCATCCCATAGGGAGAGATAGAACAACCACAGACACTAATAGAGCGGATAGACAAAGAGATCATGGAATACTAGGTGGTAGAGATGATTTTCCTCTACCTAGACCACGCGAACACTCAAGAATACTAAGACCCACTCAATTAGTAAAATCCATGAAGAATTATTTTGATGGGACAGGAGATCCCTATGACCATGTCGCAGAATTCAAGCAAGTACTAAGAGCCGAACAAGTTTAAGACATGTTCACGCAATACAACGCATTTGGACTAACGTTAAAGAATACAGCTTTAACTTGGTTCCAACCTCTGCAACAAAGGCAATTTAGAGACATCCATCACTTTTTAGAGTCATTCATCACCGAATTCTCTAAAAGTGGGATTAGACATGACACGTCTTCGTTGATTCATAGCTTTAAACAGACCCCTCAAGAAACAGTTAGACTGGCAGGACGTAGGTTTAGACAATATGTTGAACGATGTCCAATGCAAGAGCTACCCTCACAAGCTAAGCAAGTGTCATTGTTTCTAGATGGCTTGTTGAGCTCTAAACTACGCTCCTATGTGTACCTAAAAGAACCCAGAACGCTAGAGCAATGTGTGAGAATATGCATAGACATTGAGGAAAACTTAGGAGACGAGTTGGAACTCTCAAAGGTCTATAAGGACTCAGACTGTTCATCTCTAGCATCCACAAGATTGTCTAACTCAATAGAGGACCTAGCAGAAAAAGTGGCTCAGAAAGTAGGAGTTTCTAGTAAACCTAGGGTGCTAACAAACAAGCGTTGTTACACCTGTGGTGGTGACCATATGGCAAATGTGTGTCCCAATGCACCACAACCACAAGCCAACCCTAGTGGCCAATATTGTACAATTGAGAGAAGATACACGAATCAGACGGCTCAGGACTGCCCATACAACAAACAAACCGTGAGACAGAACTACCCGCAAGCATACCCGCAACCAGGTAGGTATCAAGGCCAATACAATGCTCAGCCTTATTACTATAGGCCTCCTCAGAACTACCCATACCAGGCTCAACAGAGACCTCAACCTGTCTTAGCTCAGCAGCCACCCCCACCAGCGAATGTCATCTCAGTCAAATACGCTGCTGCAGAAGAGAATCTAAGTAGGGCCTTAGTGCCTTCTTCACCTTTGATCACAGAGGGTGACCCGAATTCGAACAGTTTTGACTCCACTCATGTAGATAGTCCACCCGCATATTACACAGAGTCACCAGAACACGTAGAAACATATCATTATGATAGTTCACCAGTGGAACCTAGTTGGGAGCCCGACTATGCTAATGTGATGTACACAAATCCAAATCCACGGCCCCAAGTAAGACAACAGAGACCACAGGGCCCTAGAGGACCATGCTTTAGGTGCTAAGGAGATCATTTCATAAAGGATTGTCCACATCCCCCGATGGCAGGACAATCACAGTACTATAACATCCAAGGCTTTTGTGCCGGTTGTGGCAAAGAGCACATAATCAAAGATTGTCCTAAGAACCCTGTTAATGCTACAAATGTGACACCGATCAACGTGATAGGTATTGTAAATAACGCAAAGGGATCCAACCCCACATACGTGCCTATCCAAGCTATCACAAGAGCCCAGGCGCTCTTACAGAACCAAAAGCTTAATCAAGAGAAAGTAGTCGGAACTAGTGAAGTTGCAGAATCTAGTAGTAAAAAGACGAAATCTTGGAAAGATTCTAGAGAAAGGATAAAGAGAAAATGGAGTAAAAAGATAAGTGATTTGGAAGGAAGTTTAAAGGAATCTAGAGCCAAAATCCAAGAATTGACTTCACAGGAATTGAATCAAGAGAATCCAGCTCAGAAATCAGGATCAATTTTAGCGGAACCCATACCAGAAAATCTAGACATGATGTTTCGTGCATATCAGGCTAGATTAAAAGAGGGACCTCAGGTAGCTGAAATGAGCAAAAACTACCCTCGAGCTGATCTAGAAATTGAGAGAACTAAACTTTGCATGAAAATGGTAGAACTAGCACAAGCTTTGTTCGAAGCCTCTAGATATCTTAATTGGAATAACATGGCAAAACCGGAATTACACTTTCAAGGACTAATGGAAAGGCTAGAATATTTGATAGAGAGCAAAGAGAAAAAGGATCAGCCTAGGAACCCTATTGTCCCAGAGACACAGGAAAGGAATGCACCATCCCTGTCTCAAGTACCCAACTCAGAAAGTCAAGACAATTTGTCTTCCATACATAGGTACTCACATGAATTTTTGAGAGAGATCCAAGAAGAGAAATGGAGAAAGGAACAAGGAACTCATCCTCCTATTCAAGAAATAGATGACTTGCAGGAGCAATTTCCCCAAGACATTCCCTCTATTTACGATGATGTAGAGGAAGAACAATTGAGTGAACACACAAGATTTGAATCTAATTCTTTACAAGAATTACCTCAGTTCACAGGACCTTGGGAAGCAAAGTCTATTAGTATGAGAGCACCCACGATAATAGTGAGGAACGAAGAATCAGTAATCCCTAGAAACACGGAAGTGATCAAGAATACGAAAGTACAATGTAATCTCACTCTAGAGGAGTTGTTAAAGGTAAAACCAGAATTGTGGAAACATGTAGCAAATCAATTCCCGGAGCTTGCTACTACTCCCTCACAAATAGGATCACAAAATAAGGTACCAGAGATACCCGTAGAAAAGATTGGAGATGTAAGCGAAGGAGAGGAAGGTAACACTTATCTTCCGATAACCCATCAGGGCTACACCACGAAAGCCATCTTAGATTCAGGAGCCGGAGTAGCCATCGCTACCACCGCCTTATGGAAACATTGGGGTAAGCCAGCATTGAGACCCACCAGGATGAAGCTACAAATGGCTGATGGACACATAGAAAAACCATTAGGCTTACTAGAAGGCATATCTCTCACCACTTGTGGTGTGGAATTTGAGCATACTTTTGCCATTTGTGATTTTAGTAAAAACCATGCTTATGAGATGATATTGGGACGACCATTCATGCGTCAGTTGCAAATTGTACAAGATTGGGGAACTAATTCTTTGTACTTGCAACATTTAGGAGTGACTACCAAAGTCAATCTTAAAGACTATTCACATAGAGACATACCCCCAATACAATGGAATACCATCCATAAGACACCAGTAGAAACAGAATCCGTGCACTCATTAGAATCAGATCCTTCTTGGTTGCATGAGGATACCCATTTATGGATGTGTAAAGTAGCCAAACAAGAGGAAGAAAGGTTAGAAGCCAGGACCTTAGGTGCAGAATAGCATCCACGAACCCTTCAAGATCCAGCTTACGCACCTGTAGTATTCCCAGACGAAGAGTTTGAACCCCATGGTTGGGCAGAAATCCTAGCAACCATGGACGTAGCCATCAATGAAGAACAATGGACACCCCACTGTGACGAGGATGGCTATGACATTTTAGTTTTCACGATAAAGCCAATCATGTGTGATGCAATTTTAGAAGAGTGTGAACCTAACACTGATGCATTTGAGGATGCAAGCGATTTTGATTTAGAATCAATTATCATGGACCCACCCTTTGCATCAGAGGAATAATATTTCTACGAAGTAGAGACTCACCCTCAGAGACACGAGGAAATTACGAATGAGGTGAGGTTAGCCACAGAAGTGACTACCAAGAGTGAAGGCAAGAAAAGAAAGAAGAAAGAAACCATGTCAGAAAAAGAAGAATCTTTATTTGAAGTACTCGAGAACTTCAAGAAATATGAAATCGAAGATAGAAGAATCATGGTACGAATGCCTAATAGAAAGGCGAATGACGGACAAGTATATGATAACCGAGAGAAAACCAAGAAAATAATAGTAGCCATGGAAGGAGAAGAAGAAAAATGTACATACATAGGGCATGATTTGACAAAGGAAGAAGAAGAAGAATTAGTTGCCCTATTGCGCGAATATAGAGATGCTTTTGCGTGGAGTTACAAAGATTTGAAAGGAGTAGATCCAGATATATGTTCTCATAGAATCCCTATGACTCCAGATGCAAAACCGACTAAACAGAAACCTTACACGTACAATGATAACTACGCTGCGAAGATTAAAGAGGAGATAGATCGCTTGATAGAAGCAGGATTCATTTACGAAATTGAGCATACCGAATGGGTATCCCCCATTGTGGTTGTGCCCAAGAAGAATGGAAAATTGCGTGTGTGTATTAACCTTAAAAAAGTTAATGCCGCAACGATTAGAGACAGTTATCCTCTTCCTATCACAAAACATCTATTGGAAAGAGTTGCGCAAGGAAGTTTACAGCTTTCTTGATGGATTTTCAGGCTATAATCAAGTAGCCATTGCTCCAGAAGATCAACACAAGACGGCATTTGCCATTGAATGGGGCATATTTGCATTTCGTGTGATGCCATTTGGCTTAACAAATGCACCCGCCACTTTCCAGCGACTCATGTGTCATGTTTTTAAGGAATTCTTACGCAAGAGTTTGGAAGTTTATGTCGATGACTTATGTGCTCATTCAAATGTAAGACAGACACATATCCCAGAGTTAAGACAAATATTTGACAAATGTCGAGAATATCAGGTTTGTTTGAACCCAGAAAAGTGCGTTTTCATGGTCAGACAAGGCAAAATTCTAGGACACATTGTGTCAAAAAATGGAATCTCTACGGATGAAGAAAAGGTGAAGATAATTGCAGAATTACCTAGACCAACTAGTGTGAAAGAGGTACAAGCATTTATGGGTCATTGCGGATATTATAAGAGATTCATACACATGTATGCAATCATAGCCAAGCCTTTGTACTCTCTTTTAACCAACTTTGAATGGACAGGTGAATGTGAAAATTCATTCAATGAACTTAAACGACGCTTGTGCT
The DNA here is from genome assembly GCA_020310875.1 of Ceratopteris richardii. Lineage (NCBI taxonomy): Eukaryota > Viridiplantae > Streptophyta > Polypodiopsida > Polypodiales > Pteridaceae > Ceratopteris > Ceratopteris richardii. The sequence goes on along the minus strand of CM035410.1, from coordinate 120,255,256 downwards.
CAGCACCTATATTGACAACCCCAGATTGGAGTAAGCCATTCCATGTACATGTGGATGCATCCAATTACGCCATAGGATGTGTGTTAGCACAACCCACGAATGAAGGTAACATAGATCTCCCCATCGCTTATGCTAGCAGACAATTGAACGCAGCAGAAAGAAATTACACCACGACGGAACGAGAAGGATTAGGGATGATCTACGCAGTAAAGAAGTTTAGGCACTATTTGTTGGCCAATAAATTCAAGTTCTTTACAGATCATCAAGCACTATTGTACTTAGTCAACAAACCATGTAACACAGGACGATTGATACGTTGGTTTCTATTACTCATGGAGTATGATTTTGAAGTAGTAGTCAGGAAAGGAAAGACACATCTTAGAGCTGAAGTAGTTGTGAAAGACCACCAGTAGAGCATGCTACATTATATCATGTGTCTCTCACACCAGACTGGAGTGAACAATTAGTGACATACTTGAGGACGAAGACATTCCCTCAAGGAATGACATTAGCTCGACAACGCAGTCTAGAGCAGGAGGCTCACGACTATTCACTTATTGGCGATAACCTATACAAAAGAGGACGAGATGGATATCTAAGACAATGTGTTCATGAAAGCGATTATCTGAGCATACTAGAGACTGCACACCAAGGTGTTGCAGGAGGTCATTTTGGACCCGATAGGATAATCAAAGCCATCCTCTTTGCAGGATTATGGTGGCCCACTCTTCACATGGATGCTCATACCTATGTAAAGAGATGTGATGTGTGCCAGAGAACTCAGTTTCCTACTCGCAGAGACGAAATGCCATTGAAACCCATGATGGGCGGACGTGCATTTTCAAAGTGGGGTATAGACATTGTAGGACCCATTAACCCCCCTGCAAAAGGTACACATGCGGAATACATTATTGTTGCCACAGATTATCTTACGAAATGGGTAGAGGCAAAAGCCACGAAAAAGAATGATGCACACACAACTGCAAAATTCTTATTTGAGAATGTCTTTACAAGATATGGACTGCCTATAGAGTTAGTGAGCGATCGAGGCACTCACTTTCTAAACCAAGTCATTGAATATTTGTTACAGGATTTTATGGTGATTCACAAGAAATCCGCACCATATCATCCTCAGGCCAATGGTCAGGCTGAAAGCACTAATAAGATCCTTTGTAACGTACTGACGAAACTCGTGAACAACAAACGTTCAGATTGGGACAAACAGCTACACCACGCTGTTTGGGCATATCGAGTGGCCTACAAGACCGTACTCAATGCAACTCCCTTTCAGATGGTTTTTGGTCAGAATGCTGTGCTTCCTTTGGACTTCTTGATACCGACCCTTAAGGTTGCACAAGAACATCAGTGGACCGGCCATGAATTATCAGCGAGAATAATGGACTTGGAACGATTAGGAGAAACCAGGCTAAAGGCAGCAGCAGGAATATATGCAGCGAAGAAGCGACAGAAAGCGTATTTTGATGCACATGTGAAAGATAAAGGCCTAAAAGAAGGAGATTTAGTTCTAGTATATACGCTAAAACAACACGCACGTAAGTTAGAAAAGCGAGGTTATGGACCTATGATCATTAACAGACTCTCAACAAGTGGAGCAGTACAATTAGCCACTTTAGAAGGAGATATAATGCCTAATTACATTAGTGGCTGTAGAGTCAAGTTATATCAGGAACCTCTTACTGAGGATATGCTTAGACGACTCACGTTGGCAAAGAAGCGTAAGGAGGAAGAAAATAGAATATGAGCGGAAGCTCAGGCAGAAGCAATAGAACGCATTAAACGCATGAAGTTAAGAAGACAAGGACTAGGGAGAGAACAGTATAACCATCTGGAAACTACACCCAGCTACCCCATGTCCATGTGTCAAGTAAAATCAACCACTCATCCTAGTATAGTGGACAGGAGACCATTCATTACAGTCAGGTTAGAGCACGGCAACCCTTGCCAAGAGCTCAGGGCTTTAATTGACTCAGGTGCTGCGACTAGTGCTATTAGATGGTCCCACTATAAGGATTCAGGAATAGAAATGCGGCCAATTGAGGCATACCTCATAGGCCTAGGAGGCATGGAAACCCCTTGCATGGGTGAGGTGGACCTTCCTATCCTCATTAAGGATGTGACCATGACAGTGAAGCTACTAGTGTGCCATGATGACGACCTGATAGAACCCCTAATCCTTGGCCAAGATTGGCTATACGATCACTCAGTGGACCTAAATCTTAGACAAGGCTCCTTACAGATTGGAACCTTAGAACAGAAGCGAGTGATACCGCTTGACTTCCCTAACGGCATTCCGATTGAGGTTTGTAACCCTAGACCCTATGAAACGCATGCGAAGGAAGACCGGAAGATCTTGGGTCAGACCAGTCATGTTACGTCTACACCAACCCACTCGGGCTTGGCTAGGGACAATTGTCAATCAGAAGAGCGACATGAGATCTTCCCTGGGGCTTCCTGCAAACTAGAAGGGGAAGCTACCCAACCGCTAGGGCAGATGAACACAATCAGTGGTCAGGTGGGTTGCATCAGCCGCCAAATGAGCACAACACCCTGCGGTGCTCATCCTTCCAAACTTGCTGCGGACTGGCCTAGATTAAAGATAAATAACGAATCACTTCCTAATGGGCAGGTCACGCAAGTGTTGGATCTCCCTTCTTTTCCAAAGCAGAGCGTCCAATGGACCTCTCAAACCCAACCACGAACGAGTCAACCACAACAGAGGAACCCAGACCGACAACACCACCAGGCAAGGCAAAGAAAGCAGAAGTATCAACATCACAGAACAAGTGGCACAAAACAAATATGGGTGCCAAAAGGACAGCAACCACAGGCTATTGGCAACACTGCAGACGAGAACAGGAAAAAGTTGCAACAGAAGCAGAGTCAGCATCCAAAGTCCCCTCGATCTTCTTCTACAAGCACAAGTACTCGAAAGATTTGGATCGCCAAGAAGTATCTTACCAATCGACCCACACCCATGCAGATTTGGGTACCCAAACAATGTATTCTAGCCCAACCCTCTAGCCATGTAATATATACCCCTCAGAAATCTTTTCATCCTTCAATACCACCAAACCCGATACCACTTTTTGTACCTCAGCAGAAACATACCACCCACTCCAAGACTCTTAGGAAATGGATACCGAAACGTATCCAGACGTCTTCTTGTACCATCGTATCTAACAAGTCTCCCACCCCGTTTAAACTCCACCCTTGTACTAATTCACCCTCAACCAAACCTTGTATAAATTCATACACCCAAACCCCACATCATGCATAATAACGGCTCATCAAGAAATGTATGCATAATCTGCCCATGTAGGTGTCTAGAGACCTGCATTAGTTTTGCAAATAATCATTGCATTAATCACTTCACGACACTTGGCTACACAGGTTACACATCGGTTATGGAAAGGCATTGCGGTCTCACCTTAATGGGATCATAATTAATTTCCATACTAATGTGTTAATCTTTTGTAGCAGACCTTTCCATTAGCTCATCAGTCATCATGCAAACCGAAGCAGGACCATCGGAAGCAGGCCCCAGCGTAGCTGCGGTGCCCCTCAATGTTTTACGCGCAGAATCCCACCCGACCGCTCCACCGCCAGAGTTCCAAGGATTTCCGGGACCCATGCCAATCGATAACCCACCTATGGGATACACAGAGAAGATACACCGTAACTCTCACTGGTTTCAAGGCCTAGCAGGACCCTTAGCAGACGCTGATTTCATTTTTGAAGCAAATATGACATTTGATGACCGCACATGGGGCAAGTATCAATTCTTCTCAAGAGAATTCGAAGGCCTACAGAACACCCAGGACTTAACTCATGTTTGGGCCAGAGCCGGCTTCACGGAGTATTTCAGTGATCCTCTACCCAAACCTGACTTTTACAGGTGTTATTATTTAATCACCACTTTGCTGGCCTCAGAGAATAAGGACATCCCAGGAACCTTTATTTTGCCTTCTTTAGTGGATGATCCACCTTACAAACGATTTTATCTTTCCAAGGATTTAATCAGAGCTGCTATCAAGATACATGGAACACACACTCCAACGGAGAAAGAACGGCTACTCCCAGAGCAGATGAAACGTGGTGACGTAACTAAGTGGGAGGATATTTCTGCTATAACACCTGAGCTCTCTAAGCCATTACGGATATGCATGCAGCACTTTGCTTTCCCAGCTCAGGATCGTTTTACCATGCCCCACAAGAGAATCTGGTTTGGATTATACTTAGCGTGTACTGGACCGCAAACGGTTGACCTAGCCAGCTGGATAATTGATCAGCTCTATTTGGCACAGCATCGATGGGAGCGAAAGAAGGTAATCAATGGGTGTTGCGCCCTCACCAGGATCATATATATGTGCTTGGCATATGACTTACCCATAGAGCGTGCCATGACCAGTGAGGAACTAAAAGCATTTAAAGGCACAACTAGGAAGGCTAGAAAGTCTAGCAAAGGCAGAGCCGGAAAACGCATGAGAGGTACTATCCCGTGCCTACAAGTCCCAGAATCACCCTCGCCACAACCATCTCCAGAGCAGTCACCAACAGCAGCCACTCCCACTGTACAACCTATTCGCATAAGGCTATCTAGACCAGTGGTAACGGAGGGCACCACCAGTACTGTCGCACCCCAAGCAGCCACAACCACAGAACCTATCACCACAGCAGCTGAACTTCCCACCACTATTGGTGCGGAAGCTTTCTCTTTTCCAATACCGCATTTAGAACCAGGACAAGCAGAGCCACTGGACCAAACGTTTGATTTTGAGATGCCCGATGCATTCTCCAATGAGTTCCAGTTTTCAAAAGGGCAAATTTTTTCTCAAGAATTTGAGGGCCTAGCTACCCTACCACACTTAGGGATCAGCCACAAGGACAGGTCGTGTCCAGCTCTGATGACGAAAGGACAGCAACCGATGACGACGAAGGAGACGACGAAGCTAGCCAGGGAACACATGAATCCCAAGAGCAGGAACAGACAGATGGCCAAGGCCAACAAACCGACACACATGGCGATACAAGTACCCATGAAGATGAAACTTACGAGGCAATAGCTTACACTCTAGCTATCAAGAAGTTGTATAGAACTATGGAAAAAGTTTGGGCACGCAAACAACTGACAGAGGAAGAGAGTCAAACAATAATAGAACAAGAACTTGTCACAAGAGGATTCGAAGACGCATATATCAAAGGATTCAAAGAATTAGTCCAATCAGTAGGCTCCAACGAGGCACTCAGGTACTTGCAACGAAAGCCACTGCCACAGTTTGACCCCCGCAGAGTACGACTACTTTCAAAGCCCGGCGAATACATTCGTGTACCAACCGGAGCACAATCTTCAAAACAAGCCAGGGAGGCACGCCTCGTCCCCGAAAGTTCAGTGGTAGTAGAAACCATCTTTGTAGATTCCCCACCCCGCGCTACAACTGTACCTACCTCAGTAGTCACTGAAGTACCGACCACCCCAACCGCTCCTCTCTCACCACCCGTCCATCCAGCCTCCCCTCTTCACTCTCCTTCCCCCAGATCCACATCTTCATTCGCCGGTGGTGTTGCAGAAACCGTCTTTACGACCACTCACCCCACAATTCCCGCGCCCATTAGCCCTAATCTACCCCTTCCCACACCCACCTTTCTACCCAACCCATTCCTTCATCAATCTTTTCCATCTTTCCCCACAACTCCAAGACCCCTCTTCCCATTCCCCCCGCCGTTAACCTTCTCCCCCGTCTCGCCTCCCCGACCCACTGTAACCCCTCTTTCCCCTTTCCACCAAGCTACTCCAGCCAACCCCCCTGTAAATTACCCCTCAACATTTGTAAATCCCGTATTTACACCAGCACGAGCACCCATGATCACACCTATATTCACGGTCACCGCACTAGATACGTCCACTGACATGGACATCTCACCACCCACAGCACCATCACTCACTTCACTACCGGCACAAACATTTTTACGCACATCACAATTTTCAACAATCACTACATCATCCACCTTCCCATCCCCATTCCCCGTTCCCGTTGCATCTACACCAACTGCATCTTCATTTAGCACCCCATTAATACTATCACCCATTGTAGATAATGCATTTCGACAGATGTTCATGTGTATGACGCAAGTAAGAGATGAGTTCATATCTCTTGGCGATAATTATCAGCAGCTGCAGAGGACAACCAATGACTTACAGTCGCAGCTTAATTTATTGTCCATTGAGAATGCCTCTCTGAACACCCGCTACCAGGAATTACGCGAGGCTTATCACAAATTGGAACTAGAAAGCGAAGAAAAGACCAAGGAAGCCACTGCTGACCTGGATAACCTATTAAGAGCCCAGACAGTCCGCAATGCAACGCTAACACGAAACATGGGCTTACTAAGAAGACACCTAGCCGCAGCAAAAGAGGAGAACCAGAGACTCCAAGAGCAGAATAGAGAGAATTTGGAAGCGGCATTGGACCATCCAGAACAACCCTTAAGTCCTAGCAGATTCAAGGCAATCCCATCCGAAGCGATGAAGATGTTGCTAGAAGACCATGTTAGACTGCTCGAGGACTATGATCAGATGAACGAAGAGCATCAGCAGTTAAAGGAAGATCACAAGCTACTACAGCTCAGAGAACCGGCAACACAACAAGTACAAGTAGCAGCAGAAGTACCAGAACCTGTGGACCCCTCTCCTGACCTCCTAGAGGAACTCAACTCATTACGGGCCCAGGTATCGACCCTTGAATCAAGGATTGCAGTATATGAAGCGCCACCAAGGCCAGATTCCCCACCTGAGCTTCCAGCTGAGGAAGAAACGGTCACCATCCCGGTGGAGGAAACGTTTGAAGAAGCGTACGAGCCACAACCCATCCCAGGCGGACGTGTCACGGTTGAAGGCCAGATGACGTATGAACTTCCGACCCCCGCGTGGATGAAGACTATTGAGGAAATTGGAACAACGCACTCAGCTAGAGTCGAGGCCCAGCTACATGCTATGGCCATGATCGAAGAAAGAATTTTGCAATCTCCCTACTTTGCTCAATTGGCCCCACGCAGGTACATATCCGGGCATGAGCTTCAATACAAACCTTACTTCATGCTAATGGCCGAATACCAGCTGGCCATCGAGAAGCGAACTGGCAAGAAGCCATCACATGCAACTCAATTTGAGCCTGAAGACTTGCCACTGGATGCGCAACAAGGCACTATTTATCAACCAGATTGGCGTACACGTCTTTTACAGGAGTACCCTGAAATGATGAGCACATGGGTTAAGGCACCGTTACATTTAAAATACAATCCGTGTTGGGGACCAGTGCCCACGATGCCGCTCCTGGACTGCCTTTGCTATTAAGGTACAAAACAATAAGCAGTGTCAAGACTGGTTGAATTACTCCTATTTTAAGCCACCCATTGAGTTACCAACTGTTGGCTACATGATGGCTACAATTCGCCACTGGCTCCCTCGATTAAAGCATATGGACGATATAGCAGCGCATATGACTGTCAAAATCTTTGACATGATGCAAATGATTTTTAAAGTCTTCCGACGCGTCAAGGCACCCATTGTCAACACCCCGGGCTTTGAGCATGGCAATTTCGATCTGGTATATGATATGAGTACAACGCCATCGCTACGGGTATGTTATGCCTGGCACTGCAGAATAAAGTACCTACCGGCGTGCTACAAGCAGACATTCGAAGAGATGTTCACAACCGGCTTTTGGGAATACCATTCAGAGGTATTCATAAGCAGGCCTACTCATTTATTACAATTATTTGCCTGTGAACGAATGGTCTATTCCACACACTATCAGCTCCCGCCACCGGAAGAACCCCAACCTATCGACTGGGAGAAACTCGAGGCCGACCTGGCCCGAGGCATTCGTATTTCCGAGCACACCCTCGCTCAAGACCTACTGCAGAACTATATCCGGCAGACCTCATAGCAAGGTTCTGTCAGGGACGACAGAAGCGAGAGGGAGGGGGGTGTTGGAAGCAGCCAGAGGCACAGACGACATGGAAGCATGTAACGACGGAACAGGGAGCCAGTCGGATCAATTTCTCAAACGAATATGTTTTTTATCACTTCTCAAAACATTCAACAGTGATTTTTATCACTATTGTAACATATGTAACATAGAAAACCTCATTTTGTAATCCATAGCTCCATTTTGTGCAAGCCGAGGAGTCCTCGAGCTTGAGGAGCTTAGGTAGAATGCGCGTACCAATTTCCGTTATTTTTAGACATCGTTTACCCTTCCAAATAGCATCTAGGACCTAAATTTTTAACTATGCCGGTCACTAGATGTGAAACCGGTCAAAACTAGTCTAGAAACTATAAAAAGAGCTAGAGAGCTCATTTTTGAGGTGAGCTTGTTTGAGGTTAGAGTTCTTTTGAGCTTGTAATAGTGTTCTTGAGCAATAGAGCTAATTTCCCACCTTTCATTGTGTCTTGCTTGTCTCTTCGTAGTGTGTGTGTATGTGTGTGTGCATTTCTATGCTTCTCACCTTCACTCTCACTTCATCTCACATTCACGATCTTCATATCACTCCTATCTCTTCCGCGGATTGACATTAAGGAGGTGAAGCTTCTTAACGTGGTTCTCACCATTGTGCTAGAGCAACACCTTGGTAGAGGGGATTCATCTGTGTTTTCTTTATTTCTTGGGTCTCTATGTCTCTCGTTTTCCATTCATTCCATCTCAGATCTCATTTGTTCTCTTCCTATTAGGTTAGCAACACTTACTTTGGGCCTATCTCTACTCTAGTACCTTTGACATCCATGAGCTTGGGATGTTCTAGCTCCTTGGTGACCAAATGAGACATTAGATCCTAGCTTGGGAAACAAAAAATCACCTTTCCAAGTGTAGGCATGGCTACCATGGTCCAAGACCACAAAGACCCTCTCTGAAGTATTGTCTAAGTAGGTCACTTTGCCCAGGGTATCAGGATCTTTGAATTCATATATTGTAAGCACTCCCACTTCATTAGGTTGGTCAAGTTTATACCTCCAGAAAGCCTCATCGGTCTCAAGGTTTAAGAACAATCCTATGCTCTTATTGTCCTGGGGAACCCACTCTAGAGTGATTATTCTGGTCAAGATTGATTTGCCTCGAGGGGTTTTTGGCTCTCTTCCTAAGTTCCCTTGCTCTATGTCACCTATTTCAGCCTCCGAGATAACGTTGCCAAATTCATTTGTCCTATCTGGTTGGTTGGTGACCACATAGATGGTCCCTTCTTTATCTATGTATGCACCATTTTCAAATTTGACTACTGGATGTTCGAGTCCAATGGGTTCATCCGAGTTTTTAACTTGGGCAACATATCTTCTCAAATCGTCCTCAAAGATGCGAGCACCTAATCGGTTGGTCTTGATGTATTCCAATTGAGTCTTGTAAGGTCCATCTGGCTTTTCTAGGTATGCCACTCTTGAGCTACCTACGAGTCTCTCCATGCTAAACAACATCTCAAAATCACTCGTTTTGGAATTTAGAGCATATGGATAATCACTCAATTGCTAGGCTCAAGACCTAGCAGTATGATTGACACTAGCTTCACAGGATCTGAGGTTTTGTCTTTCCCATCCTAGATATCTTCCTGATAGCCTTGGTGGTTATCCCAATTTTTTCCCAATACAACCTCGTTGCACATTTCTTGTGTATTATTCACTTGTTCTTTTTAATTTCCTTAGGATGTCACTTCTTGTCCAATAGTTTTTGTCATGAGGAATACTTGAATGTTATCGTACTTGAAGTCGATCGCTCGATTTATATACTTTCACCATAGATTTTATTGCAGAACTAAATTATTTATGCTTGAACTTGAGAAATTAGGGTTCTTGTACTTGATTGTGCTTAACATCACCCTAATTAATCAAAACCTCTATCCGTGCTTAGCCTAACCTAGGAATTGTCAGAGGGGGTTGAGAATGATCCAACATCAAGTTGCATATCCCTTGCTCACTCTTGAGTGCTCAAGACAATCGTTCTCAAGCCTATAGTACTCTCATGCTTTGGATGCCCTTCAATGCTCTCAATGCACCTATAGAAGTCCCAAAGTTAGCTCAAGATATAAATTCAATTGTCATAACAAACCATGTCCATTCATGTAATTCACAGACCCAGTTTTGCTTTGTTTTTATGAAAATTCCCTTAGAGATTCCTCAACTTTCTCACCCCTGTGGAAGATCAACTTAAAAATACCATATCTATAACTCCATGTATTAGGATTACAAAAACTAGCTGTTTATGTGGGAATTCAAAATGAGCTTTCCAACAAGCTCAAGATCACCCCAATCGGATTTCATATGAAAAAGTTATGACAGTTTAGGTTTCTGGGGGTCAAAATAGGGCTAAAACAGCCTAACACGCACATAAGATTTCTCAAATTATTTGTGTAGGGGCCTCACAATGCTCTAATTGTTGAATTTTATGCTCACAATTGGACAAATTTTGGAAATTAAAAAACCCTGAAATTAGCCAAATTAGCATGTCAATCGCGATCAACAAGGCTATCAATCGCGATGGATAGAGTTGTCCATCGTGGCCTGTCAATAGTGATGGACATGTGTCAATCGCGATGGATGAGTCTATCGTGATTGATGATGTTAGTTGTGATTGATGGTGTCAATTGTGATGGACAGATTTTCTCAAGCTTTTTGCGTGATTTTGCATCAATCATGGCCTATACGTCATGATGGATAGGTTTCTTTGCAAAATGGAGTGTCAACCATGATTTTTCAATCGGTCACGATGGACTCGGGTGTCCATCGCAATGGACGCCTGTCTGTCATGATGGAGAGGTAGTCCGTTGTAGGCTCTCAATTGTGATTGATTGGTTTTCCCAAATATGTGTGTTACCTTGTGTCAATCGGGCCTCTATGCATCGCGATGAACTAGATTTTTGCCAAATGCAAGTGTCAATTGCGATGGATAGAGGTGTCCATCGTGATGGATGCTATCAATCATGATTGATGGGTTGTACGTCCGGGTCTGTCGATCGTGATGGATAGGCATTCCATCGCAATGGATAGTGTCAATCAGGACCGATGGTGTCAATCATGATGGACAAGAAAAATGCAATTTTTTTTGAAATTTTTGTGGCAATGTGATCTGCAAGGCCTCTAGATTGTGAATATGCACTTAATTTTATCAAATAGACAACTTTTATGTCAACCACAATTATACAAAGCTCAAAACTAGCTTCAATCTCCAACTAGCTAACCTCGAAAATGAGCTTTCTAGATCTTTTTATAGTTTTTGACTAGGTTTTGGCCGTGTCAAGCCTAGTTAAAAATTAGGTTCCTAGACTATTTTGGAGGCTCAAACGAGCTCTAAAAATTATGAAAATTGGTACATACATACTTATAATACTCCTCAAGTTCTAGGACTCCTCGGCTTGCTCAAAATGGAGTAGCAATAATAGAGAATGGTATTTACAATGGTGTGAAGTGACCAAAAGCACTATTTGGGAAATATTTCTCCATGAGAAATTATTTGGCCTAGTTGATTGATCTACATTTACTACTTTTCTTGCTTAATCTTGCTTGGCTCTCCCTTTATTCTGACTCCCTTCAGTGGCTTCCCTATCTTGTAAGACCTTGATTGCCTTGGTTGCTACCAACACCCATCAATATTTTTTCCTTTACCTTTAACATTCTTTAATGCATAAGAGTCTTTCTTCATGTTGCCATTCTTAGGAAAATCATGGCATTCGATATCCCTCTTCCTTGATTTACTTCTACTCTTATTTCATTGACCATTGTTTTCCTTGTTCTTGCTCCTGCTACATTGTTTATTATTTTCTTGGTATGAATCACGAACATTATGCATCTCCACTCTGAGTGACAACCATAGATTTTCTACAAATCTCCTCACTTAAGAGTTCTCCACATATGTCATCATAGACGAGTTTACCATTAGGCACACTATTGCTAATAGCTTTTAAAAATGTGCCCCATGATGATGGCAAGGTGCATAACAGCAAGACGACTTTCATTTCATTATCTATCTCCATTTTTTTGAGCTTGTAATTGAGAGAATATAGCATCAAACTCATTTATACATAGGATACAGTATCATATACATCACAAAAAAATGGTGTTGCACAGATGCAAAACAAGCTTCTCATGGAAACGATGGTGTATGTTCAAAGAGGTATCCACAAAAGCATACATAGTGTGTATTTTCTCAATAAATGCAGTAAAGTGCCATCAAAAGGCTGAGTTCATAGCCCAAACACTGGTCAACAACACCTGTAAGTGTCTGTTACCTCTATTCTTTAGGCTCAAAAACATGCATAAACTTTTGGTGGTTGCTCCCACCACAATTGAAAACCTTTTAAGAAACTTATGGATTTACTAGTGTGGCTGAAAATGCAGCCCCAAAGCTAAATATTCGTTGTCAGATAAGTACAAAGAACACTCTTCTTGATTTTCTTGAACTTGTATAAAGAGAACTATGCATGAAAGTACTCCAAAATGGCTCCAAGAATCATCCAAAAAATACTTCAAAGCATGGCTTGAAAGCAAAGAATGGCCCCAAAACATGTTCAAGGTAATGTGAACCTTGGTATTTCCTATTCCTCAAGCACCACAAGCTTGAAAGTTAGTGGGAAGAGATTGTCAGTTGAGCGAGCTCCGAGGGGAACAAACAGGGATGGATGACCTCCTAGGAAGTAACAAAAACCTCTGTCTTCCTTGATCGTTGAGATCCTCCCTCGTGTTCAACCAAGGGCACCAACGATGACTTCGATGACTAAGATGATAAGGTATGCCAAGGCCTATGCCTTGTTTGCTGCCTTAGATGTGAGCCTTGGAGAAAGCCTTGGGTGGGTGGGTGCTCACTTCACTCGCACAAAAGCAACAAATCTTCTATGTCAGATAGCTCACATAGCAATGAAATGATGCAATGGAAATATGCTATGGTGGAATCTCCTTCTTGTGATCTCTAGGACGATACTCTCGTAGTAGAAATATGTGTTCATGCTCCCTGTCTATTGCGTCTTTTTTGTGTATTGACCAAATATATTAAAGCTTGATGATCAATGAAAAAATTAAACTTATTGGCCAATCGATAGTGTCTAAACTTCTCCATAGCATATACCATGCCTAAGCCTTCTTGCTCAATTGTGGTATAGTTTTGTTTAGCTGTGTTGAGCTATCTACTAGCATATGCTATAGGCAAATCTAGATTTCCTTCACCTATAGGTTGTGCTAACACACATCCTATTGCATGATTGGATGCATCTACGTGAACATGGAATGGTTTATTCCAATCCGGAGTGGTTAGTATTGGTGTTGTGCACAAATGTCTCTTCAGTTCATTGAAGGAATTTTCACATTCATCATTCCACTCAAAATTTGTCAACAAGGCATAAAGAGGTTTAGCAATGATTGCATACATGTGAATAAACCTGTGGTAATATCCACAATGGCCAATAAATGCTTGTACCTCTTTAACATTCCTTGGCCTTGGCAACTCTTCTATGGCTCTTAGTTTGTCCTCATCTGTTGATATTCCATTCTTAGAAACAATATGACCTAATATTTGACCTTGTCGTACCATGAACACACACTTTTCTATGTTCAGACAAACTCGATATTCTCTACACTTGTTGAAGATCTGTCTGAGCTCACGGATGTGGTGTCTTCTTTCTTGGGAGTGATCACATAAATCATCCACATATACTTCTAAGATCTTTCATAAGAACTCTTTAAAGACATGACACATGAGCCTTTGAAATGTTGCAGGTGCATTGGTGAGCCCAAATGGCATCACATAAAATGCAAAGATTCCCCACTGTGTGGCGAAGGCCATTTTGTGTTGATCTTCTAAGGAAATGGCTACTTGGTTGTAACCTAAAAATCCATCAAGGAAGCTATAAACTTCCTTGCCTGCAACACGCTCCAATAAATGTTCAGTGATTGGAAGTGGATAACTATCTCTAATCGTAGCGACATTAACCTTTTTTAGGTTAATACACACTTGCAACTTCCTATTCTTCTTGGGCACCACTACAATGGGGGACACCCATTCAGTATGCTCGATCTCATAGATAAATCCAGCTTCAATCAACCTATCAATTTCTTCTTTTATTTTTGTAGCATAAGTGTCATTATATGTGTAGGGATTCTCTTTGGTGGGCTTGGCATCAACCATCATGGAGATCATATGAGAGCTTATTTCTAGATCTACTCCCTTCAAGTCTCTATAGGTCCACACAAACACTCTTCATTCCCTTCAATGGTTACTACAATTTTTTTGGTCTTCTCTTTATTATCATATGATTCTCCTATGATGGCCTCTCTCTTAGGCATTCATACCAAAATTTCTCGGTCTTCAACTTCATATTTCTTGAAATTCTCTGGTACTTCAAACAATGATTCCTCCTCTTCTTGGTTCACTGCTTTTCTTTTCTTTTTCTTTTGACTACCTGCACTTCCATCCTTTGAATTTACAATTTTGATGCTTGCGAGGGGTTCTTGTTCTTTTTGGGTAAATAGTCCTATATTTTCTAGATAATGCTTCTCTAAGCTAAAGCAACTATCCATCACAATGGACTCTAGATCATCATCATTCTGTTCTTCTTCTATGACATTGCTAGGGTCACATTCTTCTAGCAAGGGCTCACACATGAACATAGAGATATCATAAACCTCCTCATCACAATGAGGTGTCCACTATTCTTCATTAACAACAATGTCCATGGTGGCTAAGATTTCTGCCCAACTGTGAGGCTCAAACTCCTCGTTTGGAAAGATCATTGGTGTATAGGCTGGGTCTCTAACTAGTCTATCTCCTTGAGAAGTTCCTTGTTCTTTCACTTTTAGGCGTCTTTCCTCTTCCTCTGCGACCTTCCACATCCACAAATGAGTATCTTCATGCATCCAAGATGGATCAGAAGAACTTTCAGAATGCACATATAGTGAATCTTCTTGCACCTTGTGGATAGGATACCACTATAGGGGTGGTACATATCTAAATGTATAATCCTTTAGATTGACCTTGGTTGTGACCCTGAAGTGTTGCAAGTACAAGGAGTTGGTTCCCCAATCTTGTACTATCAATTCTCATAAGAAGGGTCTTCCTCGGATCATTTCATAGACGTTATTTTTGCCAAAGTCACATATAGCAGAGTTATGTTCAAACTCTACCCCTCAAGAGGTTAGAGTTATCCCTTCTAGCAATCCTAGAGGTCTTTCAATATGGCCATCAGCCATTTGAAACTTCATTCTAGTTGTTCTTAATGCGGGTCATTGCTTCCACAAGGAGGTGGTCGCAATCGCAATGCCTACACCTGAATCTAAGATGGCTTTAGTTGTGTAACCTTAGTAGGTGATTGGAAGATAAGTATTACCTTCTTCACCTTCACTCATGTCCCCTATTTTTTCTAGACGTATCTTTGGTACTTTTTGTTTAGAGCATGCTTTCGACACATTGGAACCAAGTTCTAGAACTTGATTCCCACATGTTTCCATAGCTCAAGTTCTACTTTGAGCAGCTCTTCTAGGGTGAGATGAAATTGTACTTTAGTGTTCTTCGTGAATTCAATGTTTCTTGGAACCACTAAGTCTTCATTTCTTACCAATATTGTGGGAGCTCTGATCTGAAGAGATTCAGATTCCCATGGGCTTGTGAATTGTGGTAGCTCTTGTAACAAAATAGATTCAAAATCTAATTTTTCACCTTCTTGTTGCTCTACTTGATCTCCGTAAATAGATGGAATGTCTTTGGGAAATTGATCATGAAGATCATCAATCTCAGGATAAGGAGGGGGATTACCCTTCTCCTTGGCCCATTTCTCTTCTTGTATTTCTTGCAAGAACTCTTGAGAGTATTGTTGAATTGAAAGAGGTGTTCCATCATCCATGGAATCAGGAACATAACCTTCCATTGGTAGTGAGTTTTCTCTTTCAAAAACTCGTTGAGCCTCTGGAGGTAAAGAAACCTGCGGCTTATTTACCAAGTGATCTAATCTTTCTAGTAAGCCCTTGAAATGCAAACCCGATTTGATAGAATTTGTCTGATTGAATAATTGGTTGGTCCCGAGCATAGCCTAAGCTAATTCTACCATTTTCATGCACATTTTTGTTCCTTCAATCTCTAAATCTTCTTTAGGGCCAAGCCTTCTAGGGTGGGATCTACGAGAAATGACCCTAGTTGTGGTCTATTTACAATGATTGGTGGGGTGGGATGAAGTGGAGTGGATGGGTTTTCAGCATGCAAGGGTTTTGAGATAAAATGTCTCCTATTTTTATTTTTGCATCTTTTAGGATTTCTTCTAATTCTGATAACTTTCTAGCCCACTTACAATTGGCCTTCTCCTTGGTATGCTTCCATGTTCTTGTTTTTCTCTTACTAGGCTCTCTTGATTCACTTGACTTTGATTGTTCCGCTAGTTTAGTCTGTTTTACAACTTGTGCCCTAGTAATGGCCTCTATGGGAGCCATGCTAACACTACTTGAACTTGAATTTACCACTAAGCCTACCACATTAATTGGTGTAATCTTGGGCACACTAGAGGAGTTCCTTGGACAATCTCTCGGGAGATGTTCCTTGCCACACTCAGGACAAAATCCTTGTATTGTGATATTTTGTCCTTGTCTCGGAGTTAGTGGGTGGGGACATTTGCGAATGAAAGGATCATCTTGACATCTTAAACATGGTCCTCTAGGGGCTTGTGGTCTCATTTGTCTCAATTAAGATCTAGGGTTAGGATTCGCATACATGACATTGGAGTATTCTAGCTCCCAATGTGGTTCCATTGGTAGTGCCTTGTATTGACATGGATAAGTCTCACTATGCTCAAGTGACTCTATGTAGTAAGGTTGTGGACTATCTTCATAGGAGCAGTCACTTTGAGCATGATGGTCATTTTCTGAGACCAATGGGGGCATTGGCACCAATGCTGTAGTAGGGTTTTCCTTTGCCACTCCATACTTAACTGGAATCATGTTGGCAGCAGTTGGAGGTTGGTTTCTTAGGATCGATTGTGGCCTATATGGTGCTTGGTATTGTTGTTCGTATTATGGTTGATATTTTTGTTGTGGCCTATAATATGGCTATGGGTATTCGTTCTGATACCTACCTTGTTGGTAAGGTTGTTGATAATTTTGTCTGATAGCCTGCCTATTGTATGGACAATCTTGAGCCATGTGGTTTGTGTATTTTCTCTCAATAAAGCAATATGGAACATTAGGGTTCCCTTGGGGTTGAGCCATCATCGAGTAAACATTATTCATGTGGTCTTCTCCACAGTTGTAACATCATTTCAATGAGGCGATCCTTGGTATTTGTTTATTTTGAACTCCTAGCTTCTTGGCAACTTGTTCATCTATCTCATCTATCTCAATGGAGGGTCGGGAAGTGTGACTAGTAGAATTGTTAGAATAAGTTTTGGACAATTCTAACTCCTCACCCAAGTTTTCTTCTATGTCAATACACATTCTCAAGCATTGATCTAGTATGGTTGGTTCCTTGAGATACACCTATGATCTAAGTTTCCCACTTAGAAGTCCATTAAAAACAGGGAAACTTGTTTTGCTTGTGTAGGTAATTTAGGTGTGGGACATCTCTCCACATATTGTTTAAATCTCCATCCAGCTAGCCGAACTTTTTCTTGGGGTGTCTGATTGAAGCTATGGATCAAGGATGATGTGTTATGCGTGATGCCACTCTTGGAAAATTCTACGATGAGTGCTTCTAGCAGTTGACCTATATCTCGGTAGTTATGATTGCTCAGGGGCTAAAACCAAACTAGTGCCCTTGAGGGTCAAACCAAACGCTTTGAACTGGGTGAACAAGTCCTGAACATGTTCAACTCTTAACACTTGTTTGAACTCAACCACATGATCATAAGGATCTCCTAACCCATCAAAGTAGTTTTTCATTGTCTTGACCACTTGAGAGGGTCTAAGGGTTCCTGGGTACTCTCAAGTCTAGGCAATGGAAAATCATGTTCATCCCTTTGATATCTATGTGCTCTATGTCTCTCTCTTTCAGGTCTTTCACTTTCAAATCCAAATCTATCTCTGCCCACAGTGTGTGCAAAGCTGACCTCAAGTTTCTCTCTGGCTCTTTCCCTCTGGCTTTCATGAGCCTTGGATGATCCTACACCTTGAAGGCCTTGGGAAACATTAGATCTTGGTGGAGGGAAAATCAATTTGCCCTACCAAGTGTATGCGTTTCTACCAGATTCCGTTACCACACACACTCTCTATGATGTGTTGTCTAAGTATATCACTTTGCCTGGGGTATCACGATCTTTAAATTTGTATATCATCACATTTGCTACTCTGCTAGGTTAATCAGTCTTAAACCTACTAAAAGCTTCATTTGCCTCCCTAGTCCAGAAGAATTCTACACTTTTCTTATCCTAGGGAATCCATTCTGGTATGAGTATTCTAGTTAAGACCGATTTTTTGCGAGGAGTCTTGGGTTCTCATCCTAGATCTCCTTGCTCTAGGCCTCCTATCTCATTCTTGGCAATGAAATTTCCAAACTCAAATGTCCTATTCGGTAAGTTGGTAACCACATACATTGTTCCTTGCTTATCAATGTAAGAACCATCTTTGAACTTAACCACTAGGTGTTCAAGTCCGAAGGGTTGATCGGGATTTTTGAGTTGGACAACTGATCGTCTCAAACCATCCTCATAGATGTGTGCACCTAATCGGTTGGTCCTAATATACTCCAATTGTGCCTTATAGGGACCTTCTGGTGTCTATAGATAGGCAGTGCCTGAGTTACTTGTAGGTCTTTCCATGCTAAAGGACATTTCTGAATCACTTGTGTCCGAACTTAGCAGATAGGAATAACCATTGAGTTTTTCAGCCCACGACCTAGTTGTATGGTTGACACTAGCTTCAACTGATCTGATGCTTTGTCTATCCCAGCCTAGGTGTCTACCTGACCAAAGGTTCATAAGCTTTGTCTTTGGTCCCAATTTTCCCAAGTACAACCAGTTTGCAATGTTCTCTTGAATCAGTTACTTGTTCTTTTTATAGATTTCTTGATAGAATCTTGGCTCACAAATATTTTCATTAGGATTATTTGAGTTTTATTGCACTTTGAGATATGATCGATCCACTTGACTCCTTTTCCTTTAGCATTTGTCACAACTATGTCTTAGGTATGCTTGAACTTGAGTAATTAGGGTTTCTTGCACTTGTACCATTCCTAACACAACCCTAAGTAATCAATATCACTTGTCATATTTAGCCTAAACTAAGAATTGACTGAGAGGGTTAAGAATAATTCCAACCTCAAGTCGCTTCTCCCTTGATCACCCCTAAATGCTCTAGATACACGTTCCCAACCTTGCAGCAAACTTGCCACCTTGCTTTAACTCCCTTGATGGGCTCTCGATGGACCTTTAATGTCCCAAAGTTAAATCAAGCTTCAAGTTCAATTTATTTGATAGACAGTTTGATTGAATTATTTTAAGAGACTCTTTTCTCCCCTTTGTATTGCTCAAAATCCTTTGGAACTCCCTTGTCTTTCCAATCCCACTTGAAGGTCAACTTCAAAATATTATATCTATAACAAGGTCAAAATCACTCAAAACAGAGTTCATATGAGAAAGTTATGTCCAATAAGGCTTTTGGGGGTCAAATTAGGCAAACATGACCTCTCAGAGCGCGATTCTTTGCAAATCAAGCAACTAAAAAGTCGTGGTTTTTACAAGTGCAACAAGCATAGAATCACAATTCTCTCAAAATCCACAATCTAAAGAATCAGGACTTTCTCAAAATCTACCAATCCCATTTGAAGGTCAACTTCAAAATATTATATCTATAACAAGCTCAAAATCACTCAAAACAGAGTTCGTATGAGAAAGTTATGTCCAATAAGGCTTTTGGGGGTCAAATTAGGCAAACATGACCTCTCAGAGAATCGTGATTCTTTGCAAATCAGGCAGCTAAAAAGTCGTGGTTTTTACAAGTGCAACAACCACAGAATCGCAATTCTCTCAAAATCCACAATCTAAAGAATCACGACTTTCTCAAAATCTACCAAGTAGAGAATCGTGAATTTCTCAAATCTTTAAGTCCACGAAATCGTGACATTCTCAAATGCACTAAATCTAGAGAATCACAATTTTCTCAAACTCCAAAATTGAGAGAATTGCGAATTTCTCAATTTCCACAAGTCCAGAGAATCACGATTTTCTCAAATCTTTAAGTCTAGGAAATCGCGACTTTCTCAAAATCTACCAAGTAGAGAACCGCAAATTTCTCAAATCTTTAAGTCCAAAAAATGGTGATTTTCTGAAATGCATTGTCCAAAGAATCAAGATTTTCTCAAACTCCAAAATGCAGAGAATCGCGATTTTCTCAATTTCCCCAAGTCGAGAGAATCTCAATTTTCTCAAATCTTTAAGTCAAAGAAATCGTGACTTTCTCAAAATCTACCAAGTAGAGAATCACAAATTTCTCAAATCTTTAAGTCCAAGAAATGGTGATTTTCTCAAATGCACTAAATCCAGAGAATCGCGATTTTTTCAAACTCCAAAATGCAGAGAATCGTGATTTTCTCAAATCTTTAAGTCTAGGAAATTGTGACTTTCTCAAAATCTACCAAGTAGAGAATCGTGAATTTCTCAAATCTTTAAGTCCAGGAAATCGAGACTTTCTCAAAATCACTAAGTCTAGGAAATCGTGATTTTGTCCAATCCTCTCAAAGCAAAGAATTGCGAATCTCTCCAAATCCACAAATCCAAAGAATCACGAATTTCTCAATTTTTGCTAAGGCTAGAGAATCACGATTTTCTCAAATTTTATCAAGTCCAGAGAATCGTGATTTTCTCAAATTTTCTAAGTCCAGAGAATGGCAATTTTCTCAAGAATCAAGATTTTCTCAAATTTCATAGTTCTAGAGAATCGCGATTTTCTCACTTTTCGAGAATCGCGATTTTCTCAAAAAAAAATATGCGGGAAAAATTTTGAATTTTCGAGAGAATCACGATTTTCTAAGAAAGTCGTGATTTTCTGAGTTTTTAGGTGAGAATTTCAAACTTTTGCACCCAGCCCCAAATGTGAAAAATTTGTGAAAAACACAGGCACATGCATTCCCAAGCACTTCATAGCTCTTTCTTGCACTCCCATACATGAGAAATGATGTGAAAACGGTGAAAATGCACTCAAAAACGAAAAAATTATATGAAGATGAAGATGGATGAAGATGGTGATGATGATGATGATGAAGATGAAGAAGAAAAATCAGAAAATGAACAAAAAATGACTATTTTTTACCTTCCAACGTCGTAAATCTACGATCTTACCATCACAACGCTCGTCCTCAAGCAATGCTCCCAGGAAGGGTGCCAAAATTTGGTGTAGTTCAAGCGTGAGTACCACCTCCTTTACTTGTCAATCGGCGGAGATGTGAGGACTAGTATGAAGACCGTGAGCATGTGAAGGCACAAATGTGTGAGTGAGAAGCACACTAGCATGCACACACATACACACACATGCACACAAGGTAAGATCAAAGAGAGGAACAATGGAAATCTTTCCATTGCAAAGGAATTCTCTTACAAAAGCTCAAATCTCCCACAAACTACTAAGAAGCTAACCTCAAAAATGAGCTCTCTAGCTCTTTTTATAGTTTTTGGACTAGTTTTGGTCCTGTCTAGACCTATAGTGTCTCCCTTAGTTAAAAATTAGGTTCCAAGGCTTATTTGAGGGTTCAAATGGAGTCTAGAATTATGAAAATTGGTACATAGCTAATTCTAATGCTCATCAAGCTCAAGGAATCCTCAGCTTGAACAAAATGGAGTTGCAAAAATGTGAAATGGTATTTACAATGGTTTTAAGTGATGAAAATCACTGTTTGTATAGGGATTTCTTCAAAAAATTTATCATACACTTCTTAAGGCTCCCTACATGCTCCCTCTCCTTATGTGTCCACTTCTTTGAAGAATTCCTTTGCCTTGGGCTTGACCTTGAGTGCCAATAGTGTCTCTTAGCCTTTGTATCCATTTTCTGTGAGTTTGATTTTGTCAAGAGGTCACCACCCACTCTAGAATTGTGTATATTGTTCTCTTTAAAATGGAAAATTTTGGGACTCTCTATGCTTGCATGTCCTACCCCTTACATCACCAACACTACCTATCTAAGGAAACTTTCACGTAACAAAGAAACACATACGATTTGGAGAAGAAGGGGATAGAAGAGTGAAAAAAAAAAGAATGAGTATATTAGCGAATCTTACTTTTAATGAACTAATCTTCTATAGAATAAGCTCAATTTTCTATTTATAATGGCCATTGAGAGATTTGCATGTTCAAATAGATAGAAAAATTTTACTTAACTTTGTACATTCATCACTTAGTAATAAATTGTATGTGCTCCCAAGCTTCTTCTTTTTTCTCATGTTGATTTTCTACATTCCTAATCCTCAAACTCCAATGATTAGTATTAGAGTAGGTTTTTCCTAGCTAAGTGCATTGTTGGCAAACCCTTAACCACTATTTTAGATTGTTACAAGATTCGGTGAGCATAGTCAAGATATTGTATAGTTCAAAGTTATTTGAAGACATTTGTATAGCTAAAAAAAGAAAAGATTGTGTGTGTTTGTGTGTGATCCTTTTGTTATACTTTATGGAATAATGGAATGTTATATGGATTCTAATGTCCTGAGGTTTTAATGTGATTTGTGTTTTGATTTAGCAAGTGAAGAGTCATGAGGGTGTGAACGTGCATGGACTTATTCACATATTTTTTAAAAACAGTATTTTGGATATTTTTTGTCAAAATAATAGATCGCTTTAGAAAACAACATTTTTGTAAACATAGTAGATCACTTAGAACAAAAAAAAATTGTAAATAAAGTAGATTTTTGTAAATGCATGCTTTTAAAAGTGTCACCCCATGTATCTTCTATTCAAGATGTAGTGAAAATACCTATAAATACACATGCTTTGATAGACTTGCACATCAAAGTATGTGGGGGGAGATTGTACCCAATGTGGTGTCAAGTCTCTTGTCTCTTTCTATTCTATTTATGCTTTTGTGAGATCTCATTTCTCTACTATCCTTTGCATATGTGCATTTATGAGATCCGATCAATAGTGGTATCAAAGCCAAGGCACATCTATGGAGATGGTTTCTCGATTTTTGGTTGTGATTTGAGATGTCCATTCATGATTTGGCATCAGTCGCAATTGTTTGGTCTAGCTTTTTTTTTATCAATTTCGTTTGTTTTGGTTCTTGGGTGTGTTTTTCAAATTTTTTGCTATGCACTATGCTCACTATGCTCACTGTGCTCATTGTATTCACTATACTCATTGTGCTCATCATGCTCACTGTACTCACTATGCTCACTGTGCTCATTGTGCTCACTGTACTCACTGTACTTATTGTACTTATTGTGCTCACTATGCTCACTGTAATCGCTATATTCCCTGTGCTCCCTATGCACGGTTCATTGTAGTTTAGTTCAGTTATCAAGTTCATTTATCAAGTTTGTTTATCAACTTCATTTATCAATTCGGTTACTCCAAGATGTTGACTAAGGCATAGAACTATGGCATAACTTTGGCATCTTTGGCTTCTCTGGCACTCATGGTTATTTGGTTCCCTTTTGTTCCATTGGTAGCCATCGACTACGTGAAAAAAAAATCTAACTTATGAGTGGCAATAAGAGCTTAGTTATTTCCCTAGTTAGCTTACTTAGTTCCTTATTTAGCGTGTAGGGGATTTGAAGCCACACCCTCATACTTACAAGAGATATGCTTTATCCATTCACCTATTTTCACTTTTTGATACCCCATTCCTTTTAATTAATATTTAACATAACTTTTAACACTCTCTTTACCTGATTTATTTAATTATTTATTTATTTATTTATTTAAAACTCTCTTCCCTTTACTTATTTATTTATTTATTTATTTATTTACTTATCAAACACTCTCATTTATTTTATTTATTTAATTATTATTATTATTGTTGTTGTTGTTTTTTATGTATGAAACATCACAAGAAATGAATTAATGTGACACTAGACAATCTCTATGATCACCATTAACTCAATGCTTCTCCAAACTTTGAGAAATAGTAGCCAAAACTGAGAACTTTACTTCTTTAAAAATTTCTAGTCATTAAAATAACATACCTTCACTCTTCAAGTAGATGAGAGTAGAAGAAAAGAGTTTTCCAAGAAGTTATTACTTGCTAAAAACTCTACAATACACACCAAGTTATGGCCTTCACAAGATGACTATGTTTGACTACCAAAATATGAAATACTACATGTTTTGGTAAAATTGCCTATCCATTTTTGAAAATTTTCAACTTAGCATCGACTTGCAGCAAGAATTCGATGCCAAGCATCGAATTGGTGTATTTTTTGCCACTTTTTTAGCACTTGAAATACGCCCTTGAACACAGATATGAAGAAAAACACCTTTATGATGGAAATTGATGCTAGGCATAGACTTTACACTGAAACTCGATGCCAAGCATTGAGTTTCTCCACAAAGCTCATGTTTATAAGAAGATTCAACAATAGGTAAAAACTCAGAGAATAAAACAAAGACTTATCAGCACAAACTCGATGCCAAGCATCGAGTTGCTTAGGAAACTTAAACTTTTGAGATCATTACACCGTAGGCAAAGTATGAAGATGGAGGAGAGAGTCTCATACACATAACTTTAATTAGTTCTCCTCATAGCTATGAAAAACTCAAAAATTTATAGGTGCTTTCTTATTGAGAGAAGCCTGACTATACTCAGACATACAAAATCTCTCTTTCTCTCTCTTTCTCTCTCGTGCTCTTTCTCTCTCTCTCTCCTTTTTTTCTTTTTTTTCTTGTTTTTTTCTTTGTCTATTGACACAAACTAGTTTATATAGATTTTCTCAATCTCATGACTTTTGAGAACTTCTAGAACTAAAGTTAAGTCTAACTTTACAAATATAGTACATGTGTGAAATTGTCCCTTCACATAGGCATGTGCTTTTCTTCTTAGACTTTGACCTTAAACTTTATGTCCAATTTGTGATTGATTCTTCAATAGCTCCCCCTCAATCATTAATTGACATTTTGTATTTCTTCATATCATCTTCTTTTCTTTTTACTCCTGCCATGCTTTTGAATCTGTTGGTCTTCACACCATCCAAGCTCTTTATCATTATATATGCTATCTGATCCTTTGTAGAAATGTACTCCATGTCAATTTCTTTCTCCTTTTCTCTCACGAAATGACACTGTATCTCTATATGTTTTGTTCTTGCATTAAATACTGGATTTGCTGCAAGATAGAGTGAACCCATGTTATCTCCATGTATTGTAGGTATACCTTGATTAATGCCCAAGCTTTTGAATAATGTCTGCATCCATATGACCTCCTTAGCTGCTTGTACAAGTCCTTTGTACTCAGCTTCAATTGCTGATAATGCTACTATATGTTATTTCTTTGAACACGAACTTACAAGCTTATCACCAATGTATATCATGTATCCATGAGTTGATCTTCTGTCATCTTGATTACTTGCCTAGTTTGAGTCACTATAGGCTTTCAACTTCAAATCTGAAGTAAAAGGATAATATAATCCATCCTTTATGGTTCCTTTGATATATCTGAGAACTTTTTGACTTGCAATCCAATGTGGATCCTTTGGACAATGCATGAATTGTGACAGAACTCCCACTACATAACTAAGATCAGGTCTTGTTAGTGTAGCATAAATCAAACTACCCACAAGAAATTGATACTTCCTTATATCTTTGTATTCGACACCATCATATTTATTGAGCTTGTGATTGACTTCGAGTGGGGTTGAAGCTTCTCTACAATTTTCCATACCGAACTTCTTCAATAGGTTCAAAAGATACCTTTCTTTTGATACATATATGCCATGATTTGTATAAGTTACTTCCATTCCTAGAAAATATGATAACTTTCCTAGGTCACTGATCTTGAATTCTTTCTCAAGTAATCTCTTTACCCCCTTAATTCCTTCATCTGAAGTACCTGTGATTATGATGTCATCTACATAAATACAAATGTAGATTGTACCTTCCTCTATTCTTTTGATGAGTAGACTTGGATCTGCTTTTGAAATTTGATATCCAAGATCATTGAGATACTTCACCAATCTATAATTCCATGCTCTTGGAGCTTGCTTCAATACATAGAGTGCTCTTCTCAATTTGCAAACAAAATTTGGATACATGGAATCTAGAAACCCTTGAGGTTGTTCCATATATACCTCATTTGATATGTATCCATTCAAGGATGCATTATTTATATCCAATTGATGCAGAGTCCATCCTTTTGAAGCTGCAATAGCAATGATTGTCCTTATAGTTGACATCTTAGCTACATGACTGAATGTCTCATCAGAATCTATTCCATAAGTTTGGGCATAGCCTTTCACCACCATTCTAGCTTTGTATCTGGCTATACTTCCATGGGCAAGCTTCTTCACTTTATAAACCCATTTATTTTCAATTACCTTCTTACCATTTGGTTTAGAAACAAGTTCCCAAGTCTTGTTCTCCTCTAGTGCATTGAATTCTTCCTTCATTGCTTCCTCCCATTGCTTCTTCCCATTGCTTCTTACCTTTTGCTTCATCATAGTTATGAGGTTCTTCATCATCGTTGATCATGTATACATAGTTCTTTTGAGTTATGTTAGAAGTATCATAAGAATACCTTTCTGGTTGCCTTCTTGTCCTACTTCAACTCCTTGGTTCACAGTCTTCATGTGTGTCTGGATAAACCTTGTTGGGGGATTCTTGTGCACAAAGGGACTTGAGTGTTTTTAGGAGAAATGAGAAAGATAAGAAGAAAGATACAGACACCTGAAGCTTCTGTAGAATGATTATAAGGACAAAAGTACAATGATGATGTACAACACAATCCAAATGCTATGTGTGTGAAATCCCAAAGAGTGCACAATCAACAAAGTTACAAAATACCCAAAGGTGTGCACAATCAACAAAAGTACAATGATGATGTACAACACAATCCAAATGCTATGTGTGTGAAATCCCAAAGGTGTGCACAATCAACAAAGTTCTTGTTGTCATCAACCTCTTTACACCAGACCTCCACCTTCTCCAAGAGCTTGCACTTGTGCACACCTTGCACTCAAGATTCAATAAGGGAAGGGATGGACACCTTCTGTCGACGTGCACATAGCTTCAATGGGACCTTGTGACCTTTTTTTTGCATGGCTTAGCACTTCTTTGCACACTTCTAAGTCACTCTTCTTGCACACCGTGCACTTCACTTCTCTGCATCACACACTCACTGTATGTCTCTTGCTCTTCTCTCTCTTAGTGGAGACTATGCTCACCTTGCTTAGTCCAACCAAGAATAAATGCCTTGCCTTGAGTTGAGTGTCGGTTCACATACGCTCCTAACTGCTAGAGTATCTTGGTGCTCACTTTGATATCCCAAGATTGTCTCCAAACATGGTCAGCTAACGAATCCCTGTTTTGCCTTGTAGTGACTTTAGACTAAAACAAAAATTTTAATTGGGGGGCCATAATTTCACTTTTGTGTACACCACTGCTTCACATACCTTCACATTTTCCTTTTAATTCTTCAAACGTGCACCTAAGAGAGGGTTCATCTGAACCTTCCAAACACTTTAAAAACACTTTGAACCTTAGAGAAATTACAGAAAGACACTCTACAACCTGCATCCAACTCTCCAACTTTCTATAAAATATAACCTTTGTGAACAATCGCTTGTGGACTACCTGTGCACTTTGACACCCGAACTTTGAATGCTTTGACTTTACCCATGTTGACTTTGACCTTGAACATGTTGACTTTGACTACTTTGAAATTTGACCCTTTGACTTTGAATGTGGTTGACTTTGACAAATATGACTTTTATGGGCTCAATAGTTGCCCAACACCTAATGGGCTCTCTGTCCTAAAGAGCCACAACCAAAACTCTGAGGAGAGATGACAACATGATTCCTATGCTACAAAATCTTCAAAAGGACACTTGAACAGATACCAAATCCACCAGGAGCAGTAAAGAACAACACTAGAGAAGAAAAAAAATGTGGAAATTTTTCGTTGAAGAGCAAAGGATTGAGAATGGAGGGTAGGAGGAAAGTGTATGGATGGCTGAGGGGCTGAGATGGATAGGGAATGGAGGGGTAAGGATGGGGATGGGTAGAAGACTAAAGGGAGGTCAGAGAGTAGGGTTGTGGGCTCTATAGAGGGTCAAAATGATAAAATAGTAAAGCTACAGAGGGTGCATATGGGAAAATGCGAAACATATGGTAAAATAATGTGAGAATAGACCATGTGCACAATGAAAAACACATGGAAAATGTGCTCAAAACATGTGGGTTTTGACTAAAAGTCAGAGAAAACTTGGAACTTTGGAGAAACTAAGTCAGAACATGAGTTCAAAGATGCAAAAGACATGAAAATGACCCCAATTTTGAAAAAAATGGTCATCCTAGGCACAATCTAGAGCCAAAAGCATTGGACGAATGAAAAAAAAAATAAATAAAAAAAAATAAAAATATATATATATATATTAGTTTTCTTTTCTTCAATGCTCGTGGGGCTGGGCAGAGCTTAAATAAAAAAAGAAAAATAAAAAATAAAAGAAAATAAAATGAAATAAAAATAAAAATAAATAAAAAACAAAAATAAAATTTAAAAGAAAAAGAAAAAAGGTTTAGGGGGTAGGGGAGAGAGAGAGAGAGAGGATTTTTTTTTTGAATGGAAAA
Source organism: Ceratopteris richardii (assembly GCA_020310875.1). Lineage (NCBI taxonomy): Eukaryota > Viridiplantae > Streptophyta > Polypodiopsida > Polypodiales > Pteridaceae > Ceratopteris > Ceratopteris richardii. Next base: position 120,226,525 of record CM035410.1, on the reverse strand, counting down.
ATGAAAATTAGCTGCGAGGGGACCCGTTTTTTTTAAATACCTAGAAAAATATAAAACATACAAATAGAATCCTAAAAAATCAAGAAACGAATCTCAAAAAACTCCCTAAATTTCTATTCCACTTATCCCCCTCAAATTTGGAGTGAGCTTCCTCATTTCCTTCATTTTCTTAAGAAAAATGACATTGAAAAAAAAATCTAAATTTTTTCTAAAAATGCTTTAAAAATCCTCAAGAATTTCCTAAATTTTGATTCATGCAAAGGGCTATGAAATGGCTTCTAAGTCGCATAAAAACTCAAGGAACAAGCATGACGATGGATAAAAACTACTAAAACTTAAGCAGAAAATGGAATGAGAAGGCTATGTACAACCTGGACAGATTTTGCAAGTTCCAGGTGATCTCGAAATCTTCAGTTGTGCTGATGATAGGCCTTGAGCCTTGATATATTTACCAGTGGTAGTACCTCTCCTTTCAGAGTCTCTAACTGCACTACACCCCAATTTAGCATCGTCTTAATTCTATAAGGTCCTTCCCAATGTGAAAGCCATTTTCCCCTTACTTATGTGTGGATTTGAGGTCTATGGAGAAGAACTAACATGCCTATTTGTAAGTTATTGTTGCACAGATTCCGATCATGTGCCTCCTTCCTCTTCATTTGAGTCTCTAGCAATTGTTTTGCAGCATGTAGATGTATCTCTTCCACTTTGTGCAGTGCTCTAAGCCTCTGAGAGACACCAGAATCTTTCTTTCCTTGCATGAATGCTAGTTTTGGTGACCCATGTAGAAATTCAAAGGGTTTAATATGCCATAAACCAATTGGAATGGAGAGCATCTAGTAGATTCTTTGTAAGCTAATATGTATGCCCATAGGGTACCGTGATAAGCTATGCCCCAGGAAGTGGATTGTAACATACATTCCTTCCTTAACATGGCAATTAATACCTTATTGGTGGATTCTGCATGTCCATTAACTCTTGGATAATAGGCATATGTAGAATTCTGTACCTGTTAAAAATTTCATGTAGGACCTTGTTCACAAAATGAGTACCTTGGTCTGTACAAATTTCAAGGGAACATCCAAATCTACAAATGATGTTACTATAAAGAAAATTAGCAATTGTTTGTGCAGTGCAATCGGGGGAGGCAATAGCTTCAGCCCACTTTGTTGCATAGTCAGTGGCGATCAATAGATACTTTTCTCTCTTTGAAACCGACGCAGGGTAGATGGGCCCTATGAAATCTAGCCCGCACTTCTCAAATGGTTGCCAAGAAGTGGAAATAATCAAGGCGTTGTGCCTTTGCTTTGTTGGCTTGGATCCACACCTCTGATAGACATCACATGCTTTTCCCCATTCCTCTGCATCTTTGAATAATGTAGGCCACCATAAGTCAGCATCAAGGATTCTCTGGCTCATAATATGTCCTGGAAGGTGCCCACCACATGTTCCTTCATGTGCAGATTTAAGAACTTCCTTCACTTCTTCTTCTTCCATGCACTTTCTAAACCTGTTATCTTTTATAATTTTCCCTCAATGAAGGCAAAAGGTCTGTTTTTGATTAGCAACCTCTTTCTTTGCACAATGCTAGCCTTCTCTGGATATACTCCAGTATTAAGTAAACTCTTCATGTCATCATACCAACCTTGTGCTTGTACAACAAACAAATTAGCATCTGGAAAATCATCATTTACTCCAATTGCTTGATCCATCATGTTGATCCTAGGTAGACGATTTGCCATGACATTTTCTTTACCTGGTCTATGGACTATAGAAAAATCAAATTCCTTAAACAAATGTATCCACCTCCATATCCTCCCAGTCGCTTGTGGCTTGTTCTATAAATACTTGAGTAGTTGATGATCAGTGATGATAACAAATTTCACACCTAGCAAATAATGATGAAACTTGTGTACAACAAAAACCATTGCTAGGGCCTCCCTTTCTGTGGTGCTATAATTTTTTTTAGCCTTAGTCAAATTCAACTAGCATACTGAATAGGTCTATCAAGTTTCTATTCTTCACTATGTTGAGCCAAAAACTGCACCCACTGCATATGCACTGACATCTACATGTACATGAAAACATTTTGATCAATCTAGTGTGATAAGAATTGGTGCAACCGCCAATTTGGACCTTAATGTCTGATAAACATTCCTTTCTACTTCTTCTTCCCATTTCAAGGGTACTTGTTTACCTATAAGTCCAGCTAGTAGCCTGACTATCTCTGCATACATTTTGATAGATCTTTTGTGGTACCCCGTATGCCCCAAGAAGCTTTGAATCTCTTTAGGATATTTGGGTTTAGGTAGCTTTAGTATAGAAATAATTTTATGAGGGTCCGGATCCATACCTTTAGTAGATAGCACATGTCCCAAGAGGGTTCCTTCTATCACCAAGAAATGACATTTATTTGGGTTTAGCTTTAGCTTAATCTCCCTGCATCTTTTAAAAACATTCTACAGTTGTCTTAAGTGATTATCCAAGCAATCCAAGGGGGTCTCCTTGTGAGATCTTGAAAATGAAGAAAAGTCATCCATGAAAATTCTAAGTGTTTCCAGTAATAAGGGTCCAAAAATGAGGTTGACAGTCCTATTAAAGGTCGATGGAGCATTTCTGAGTCCAAATGGCATTTTTACATACACATATGTGCCCCATGGTGTGATAAAAAAAATCTTATCACGATCCTCTGGGTGGATGGATATTTGGTTATATCCACTAAAGCCATCCATAAAGCTATATAATACGTGGCCTACCACTTCTTCAATGACCTGCTTTGCAAAAGGCATGGGGAATCCATCTGGAATGGTTACCTTGTTGAGTGCTCTAAAGTCAACACAGACCCTGATTTTGTTGGCATTCTTCTTTGGTACTATAACCATTGGTGAAAGCCATTCTGAGTGTTCCATAGGAATGATGATTCATGCATCCTCCATCTTCTGTATTTCCAAGTAAACAACTTCAATATATTTTGGTGTAGTCTATAACTCTTTCCTCTTACTGGTTTAGCTCCATCAACAAGAGGAATTATGTGCTCTTCATAAGTGGCAGGCACTCCTTCTAATTCTTTATAATGCCATGCAAAAACATATGCATAGTGTGTCAAGAAAGCTTTTACCTTTTCAAGTAACCTAGGGTGGCTCCAAAACCAAGTGGCCACCAAAACTAGATGATTATTTTCTTGAGTGCCTCATTGTACTTCTTTGATTGGGTTTCTATCTACCATGGTATCTACATGGTCATCCCCAACCTTGTTTTCCTCCAATAGCTTTTCCTACATTGTTGCATAAGCAGGAATGTTCTAAATTTCAATGTATTCCTCTTTGTCCTGCATCCATCTTGTAGGGATTTCTTGAATTGGCAAAGAACATTCCTCACTAGTATGGTTTAACTTGTCTTTAACTTTAGTAACTTCCTTCCCTGTTGTTGTCGCATCCTCCTCCAAGTTGTGCTTGAGGGGTGCCTTCCTCCTCCTTCTGTGGTCTATGATGGGTTCTCCCAATCCATCAACCTGAACTTTATCCTCATTTTCATCATAACATTCATCTGTGCAAGAATTATTTAGAAAAACTCCAAAACAAGAGGAATAGTTGCCTACCTGCAGCCAACTCAGAATGTCTTCTTCCTCCTCGAACTCTAATTGTGGTTGGTCCTCGATTTCTTGTTCCATACAAATACCAACTGATTGCATCATGTTGGTGTTCCATTGATGATCTGGACCCTCCTCTAAATATATTTGTTTAATTTCATGTCCCTTCTGTTGTACCCACATAGTGTCTTTACCCCCGTCATGGATGACACTTGCATGCCTCAACCATGGTCTTCCAATTAGGGGGGGAAATCTTCCCTCTACCTGGGGCAGTCTTAATAGCACAAAATCCAGAATATAGAGATTACCTTGTACTTCCATTGGAACTCTTGGGATCAACCCCATTGGCCTTACTTTGCTTTGGTCTGCCAAAGTGATGGTGAAGTGGGCTGATCTGGATGGGCATAGGCCAAGCTTCTCCATGGTATGCTTAGGCATCGAATTTATGCCAGACCCACCATCCACAATGACTCCTTGTAGCTTTAATCCTTCAATTGTGGAAGCCTCATCAATCTGCAATACTTCAGACCTCAATTTTGCATCCATATTTATCAACCCAAGAATACTAACCTTTGTTTTAATTGACTTGAATAAGCTTGAAGCTCCAAATTCCCTAAGATCAATTTTGATGTTTGATTTCTCAAGTTCCTTGTGGGCCTGACTATATGCATTCCTAATGAAATCATTGGTCTCTGAAAAATCTTCTATTTGTTACCTTTTCACATTTTGTTGAGCTTCCTTCCTCTTGATTTGCATCTTCATATATAATTGATTTCCTCTTATGTACCCTCTGGTCTTTGTGACTTCCAAAAGTATTTGATCCTTGTTTGGTTCTTCTGGAATTTTCCCTTTGTTTCTTGTCTCCACGACCATGGACTTGATTTCTTCTAATTGTACCACTCTAGTGGATGGCAGTTGTACAACATTGGCTCCTTCTACTGCTCCATGATTATTTACCGAGATCATTTGGAGATGGGGCCTAGATATAGATGCTTTGTTTTGTGCACAACAATTGTATAGTGATCCCTGGCATTTGGGTATATGTATATGTATATGTATATGTATATGTATATGTATATGTATATGTATATGTATATGTATATGTATATGTATATGTATATGTATATGTATATGTATATGTATATGTATATGTATATGTATATGTATATGTATATGCATATGTATATGTATATGTATATGCATATGTATATGCATATGGATATGTATATGTATATGTATAAGTATATGTATATGTATATGTATATATGTATATGTATATGTATATGTATATGTATATGTATATGTATATGTATATGTATATGTATATGTATATGTATATGTATATGTATATGTATATGTATATGTATATGTATATGTATATGTATATGTATATGTATATGTATATGTATATGTATATGTATATGTATATGTATATGTATATGTATATGTATATGTATATGTATATGTATATGTATATGTATATGTATATGTATATGTATATGTATATGTATATGTATATGTATATGTATATGTATATGTATATGTATATGTATATGTATATGTATATGTATATGTATATGTATATGTATATGTATATGTATATGTATATGTATATGTATATGTATATGTATATGTATATGTATATGTATATGTATATGTATATGTATATGTATATGTATATGTATATGTATATGTATATGTATATGTATATGTATATGTATATGTATATGTATATGTATATGTATATGTATATGTATATGTATATGTATATGTATATGTATATGTATATGTATATGTATATGTATATGTATATGTATATGTATATGTATATGTATATGTATATGTATATGTATATGTATATGTATATGTATAGTATATGTATATGTATATGTATATGTGTATGTATATGTGTATGTATATGTGTATGTGTATGTGTATGTGTATGTATGTATATGTATATGTATATGTATATGTCTATGTATATGTATATGTATATGTATATGTATATGTATATGTATATGTATATGTATATGTATATGTATATGTATATGTATATGTATATGTATATGTATATGTATATGTATATGTATATGTATATGTATATGTTATGTATATGTATATGTATATGTATATGTATATGTATATGTATATGTATATGTATATGTATATGTATATGTATATGTATATGTATATGTATATGTATATGTATATGTATATGTATATGTATATGTATATGTATATGTATATGTATATGTATATGTATAT